>JADRCD010240870.1:0-13234 GCA_019843815.1 Montemys delectorum
AAGATAGCACATCCCTCCATGCCTGTGCTATCCCAGCATGCATTTCCCCTAGCAAGCTCCGCTCCAGGTTCTGATGGCATTCTGCACTGGCTACTTACCCCAGTAAGTAGGGCATTGTGGGTAAGTCCTCTGGGAGTCTGACCTGGGAAAACCAAATAGACATTCACCCCAAAGAACTAAGGAGTCTCACCAGAAGCTCTGAGAACATTAGGCCCTAGTCTACAAATTCCTCTCAATAGCCGTGAGGGTCGAAGGTAGTCCTTCTATGCATGCCTGCCTACCCCTTGCCCCATTTCACCCACTGTGTTTAAGAGGTGGAAATTCTACTTGCTGATGTACTGTTACTTATTGTTCCCCGACTCATATTCCATGGTGTCATGTCAGCACCTTGAAACAGGCTGTGATATTTACAGCATGGGAACTGGTAGATGCTGCGGATCAGGCTTTATTGCTGAATATTTACAGTTGTAGTTCCACGCATTTCAGTCTGTACACATGTGTATGCACGATACACATGTAGGCATAAAGAGAGCAAAACCCATTTGTGTTTCTATTAAGCGTGTTTATAGGATGTCTTCAACTATCATCAACGCCACATGGCTCTTGCTAGGATGCAAATGCTGACTCTTGAAAGCAACACGATGGGTTAAGAGAGGAGGAAGCCACGCTACTAGAGTAAGTGATAAGGATCAAGGACCTCCACCGTGTACTGCCATTGCCACAGACTGTTTCCATTTCCAGTGCAGGATTTCTTTTTTTTTTTAAAAAAAAAAGATTTATTTATTTATTTTACGTGTATCAGTACACTGTAGCTGTACAGATGGCCTGAGCCATCATGAGATTGCTGGGAATTGAACTCAGGACGGCCCCACTCGCTCCGCCCCACTCGCTCTGGCCTTGAATCACTCTGGCGCAATACACTGTAGCTGTCTTCAGACGCACCAGAAGAGGGCGTCAGATCTCATCACGGGTGGTTGTGAGCCACCATGTGGTTGCTGGGATCCGAACTCAGGACCTTCGGAAGAGCAGTCAGTGCTCTTACCCGCTGAGCCATCTTGCCAGCCCCCAGGGTAGGATTTCTTTTGACCTAGCTTACAACTGAGAAAGTTCAAGTCTATGTATGATTAGGCAGTACTCTGTTGGAATCTAACAAGTGCTGTGGGACTGTATCACAACATAGCCGAAACATAGAAAGGAAAGCAATCACCACAGGAGGGTTATACATGAGTGAGCCAAGAGATAAGAGAGATGCCAGGCTAGCTTACAACAATCTGGTCACCTAGGACTTCTCATGAGAACGAGAAGCCTTAGTCCTTACAAGACATACACCTTTGACCCAATCATCTTTCACCTTTTAAAAATCCTAACAGATTATAAATCCATAGTATGGTCCAAGACTCTAGTACATGAGCTGTGGGGAAGGACATCAACAATCCGTATATCTGCACACAAGTGCATGTACAGAGAGGAGTAAATGTGCATCAATGAATTTGTATTAATTAAATGTATGGTGCACTATTTTATTTGAGGAC
The DNA here is from genome assembly GCA_019843815.1 of Montemys delectorum. NCBI lineage: Eukaryota > Metazoa > Chordata > Mammalia > Rodentia > Muridae > Montemys > Montemys delectorum. The sequence continues at coordinate 1,533 of JADRCD010240870.1, forward strand.
ATCAGAATTTGTAACAGAAAGGATGGGAGGTTCCTGAATGGTCCTCAGACTCCTATCCCCATATGCCTAAGGGATTATTGACTTTAGGCTCTGAAGAGAATGTTTCCTGGATTCTTTGTAACTAAAAATAAAGGCACTGAAAGTAACCAACTCTATAAGTTCAAAACCTGGTCTGTCAATACTAACGCCACACAGAAGGGGCAGGAATCAGAGAAATACTACAGACTGGAGAAATCAGGAAAGCTCAAAGTAGAGCCAAACCCCGGAGAGTTTACGAAGCTTCTGTAGTAGACTGAGCCTCTTCCTACCAAAACAGACCCCTAGCTGGGAGGAGCCATCTGTTCTGTGAGCACCTGGATGAGAAGAGTTATTGATTTACGTGGGGCATCTATACAATAAGATACCAATCATTGTCAGCTTCAGTGGGCTTATGAGTCACTTGACCTGTTAGTAATTTTTGGTATCCAGTGAGTGGCATATTTGGATTGCTGAGAATATAGACACCTCAGGACAAAAGAGACAAGGCATTTTTTAGGCTCCAAAGTAGAAGACAAGTACTGATTTTGAATCATTCTTCACAGGGAGGAGTAATGTAGACCAGGATAATATGACTCACCAACCAAACTGGACAACACTAATTATCCCAACTCCAAACCCAACCCAAGTATTAATTTTTTTACTGCCCTGAAAACAATATCAATGTTGTTGTTTTTCAAATCCTACTGAACCAGTTCAAATTAGAACCAGTCTTTTAAAAAGGTTAGGCCAGGAAAAAGAAAAGAACCAGAAAAAGCAAAATCATTTCAATACAAGTATTGTGTTCAGTTCATGCTTGTCAAACACAGTGTGAACTGAGCACACGTGTTTCTGTCCAGAGTTCTTCTTTTTCAACCCCTTAGCCTATTTGTCAGAACAACTATTGACCTATTCTCTCTGCAAAACCTGTTGGCGGGTCCATGGTTGCTGTATGGGCTGTCAGTGTGAGTAGGAGGTCCCCTGTCTTCAGGAGGATTGTGAACTTTGCAATAGCGGATCCTATTTGTGTTCCTACCTATTTATATCTGTTGTATTTGCCACTGTTGTTAAATAAAATCACTAAGTTCTTAAATTAGCTGATCTATGAAGAGAAAAGCCTGTTTCATTCCTGTGAAAGCCAAATTGAATATGCTGAAGAAGAGGAGGAAAGGGGAAGATGGAGTAGAGATGATTAAAGTCACTGTCAGATTGACGAGATTGAAAATCACCTAGGAGACACCTCTAGACACGTCTAGACACATCTGCATGGGGATTTTTTTCAGGGACATTGCAACTAGTGAGGCAAGGTCTACCCTGAGTACAAACTGTAGCGTTCCACAGGCTGGGGACCTAGAAAGACGACAGCAGGCTGAGAACCAGAATTCACCTCTCCCTGCTTTCTGACTCTGTATGTAAGTGACCAGCTACTCACACTTCTTCCCCTGTGCCTCCCCTACCCGACTGTGATGGAATAAAGCCTCAGACTGCAGGCCCAGCTGACACCTCTCCTTCCTTCATTGGCTTTTCTCGGTCTTTTGGCAGAAAAGTGAGTAATACAAAGATGGAACAGCCCACCTGTGGCTCACCCTTCAGTTAAAATTCTCAGTAAGTCACTATACGTTTCCATATCAGACAGAAGACTGTTGTAAATATTCTATCCTGAGTCGCTGCTGTGGGCTAAAATACGGATGATCTATCACATGGATAGCTGGTGCTAGACACAAAAGTTTCTAGTGTGGGCACATCTTTTCTTCCTTCTGAAACATTATTCCAACTGGGACCATCACCCCAGATTCTTTTCTGGTCAAGAGTCTCATGACTCTGTCACCAGCTCATCCTCTCCCATCATACCGCTGAGTGGACTGGGAACAGAGGAAGAAGGAGAATACCCAGAGAGGGACCTACTTGTCTGGACACTTTGCTCTTCTGAGACTCAACTTTCTTATCTGTAACACGGGGATGAATGCCCCAGGAGATCCTTACTTAAGTGTACAAGGCATAGATAAGAACAAACTATCTCTGGAGAAAACAGGGCAACTCTCTTGGCTAATAACAGATGTCTTTAAAAAAAATTTAGTGTCCTTTTATATGTATGTGCGTATATGTGTGCATTCATGTATGTGCAGGCACACATGGGTGTGGAGGCCAGAGGACAACCTCAGCTGTTGTTCCTCAGGTACCATCTACCTTAACTTTTGCTATATCACATCACCATGGTTGGCACAAACAAAACAAAAACCAAAAAAAAAACCAAAAAACGTGCGTGTGCATTTGAGTGTGTGAGTGTGCATGTGAGAGTGTGTGTGTGTGTGTGTGTGTGTGACTCTAGGGATTGAACTCAGGTCCTCAAACTACAGGGCAAGTACATAAGTGTATTACCAACTGAGCTCTCCCACTAACTAACCTATTTAGTGTCTTTTTGGGTTTATCAAAACAAGAGCAAGAACAACCACACTGGTGCTAAGTAGATGTGTTGTACTTGACTCTAGGATCTTGTGTGGAATAAATGGCAGAAGGTAGTGGAAGCACTTTGCAGGGGTTGACACAGTCCAGGAACCTGCATATATCTTTGTTCTTCACCAACTCAGTCCTAGTGAATGAGGATCAGCCCAAAGGCTCTGTAAGACCAGAGGAAAAGGGGCAGACAGACTGTAGATATGACAGTGTCATTTATTGGAAGACTTACTGACAAAAGATTATTCCTAGGTGACCAATTTGATCCTCACAATTAGGATCAGAAAAAAAGGTATATTTAAGGTCAGACAAAAGTTACTTCATTCTAGCTGAAATGCACTCTGCTTATTTAATACCAAAGAATCAGATGAATTCCAGCAGCCAGGGTTGGGCTGTAAAGTGCCACATACCACTCTAGCTGTTTAACTTATAGTTATAGTTCTGCAGCAAAAAACAACTGGAACCTCTCAGGAGTGATTGTGGAAGTTCTGATTCAAGATGGCTGCAGTCATGCCATGCAGAATCTATTCAGTCAGATATGCTGTTATCTAGTCAAGTCATTCCATTCTCTGTATTGAGTGGCTAACCCTGAAATGGGAGTCATGAATCAGTCCATTACAGAAGGAGGTGCGTGGAAGGAGCAGATACCAGGTGAGTGCTGAGCCTCGGTCCTTCCCTCCTCCACTCAGACAGCAGACCAGTGTGGTCTTCTGCCTCTAGTTAACCCCTGCCACCAGCATTTCCCTCCTCACAGCCAGATGCCTTTCTAACTGTGTCTCTTCTATGCTGTCCCCAGGCACCTAACCCCATGGGAGGGTTTGCCACTCTCAGATCTCAAGCTTTCATGAAATAAGAATTCTTTCCTTTCTTCCTGAGAATCCACTCCACATTCCACAGCAAACACATCAAAGCAAAACCCAGTCTTCCAGCCAGTTCCTTTCACTCTTTCTCCCATCTCAGTCACCACTTCTATCTACAGAGCTTCTCAAATAATTGCTCAGGAATCATCTTTGATTCTTCAGAAGTGCCATTTCTTTCTATCCCTACAAATATCTTAGAGTCCCTCATGTTTCAGACCCCCATGGTAATCACTACTTAGAGAGACCGTCGCTTTATCCTTTCTAGCTTGGACTTCACATTGGCTTCATGGCGAGGGCTCCTGTTTCGCCAGGTGTCTCATCTCTGGATGCTTCTGGAATGCCAATCTCTCACTCCCCTAACAGGCACAAGCCACCCTAGGTCTTTTCCTCTTGCTCAAATTTAGTATGCTTCTTTCTGCCTCAGGTATTCAGAGCTTGGAAGTCCTTCTACCTAGGCATCCCCACAGTCCCCTCTCAATGTGTCACCTCTTCTGTATTACCATGTCACCTTCATGTGCCACCTCTGCCAAGCCCAGCCCCATCCCATGACTGCCCTCAGAGAATGTTCCAAGTCGCCCTTAATCCTTATCCTATGTTGCTCTGAATTGTCATTTTTCAAAATTATCTCACCAATTAACTTATTGTCTACCTGATCCATTATTAAAACATAAACACTGGAAGGTCGTTTTAACTCCCACACCTAGAACAGCTCAGGCACATATAGAGTAGGTGCTCAGTGAACTGTGGTTGGCTGAACACACCCTAAGAGGGTTGTGCATGTCTCTTCCTCCTGCCAACTTCATCCCTTGCTTTCTTCCATGTTTGCTTTCTGTCATGGCTCAGGCACCAGGACCCAAGAAGCCAAGCCTTTCCTCCGGACTCCCACGAGCTGAGTCAGTCCCTCTATGTGTTTCCTTTTAGCTAGCTCCACCATAGCTCATTATACCGAGTTATTCTCCATAATTATCTTTTTCCATTTGCCCAGGTAAACAGAGGGCTCTGTTAAGGCTACACGTTACTCAGCCTTTCTGCCCTGGTGCACACATCAACTCTCTCCATACATTTCTCACCTCCTTAACTTATTTTACTCCAAGATAAGTACAAAGGTTTGAATGAGAAATGTCCCCCATAGACTCATGTATTTGAACATTATCCACGGGGAGTGATGCTGTTTGTGGAGGTTATGGAACCTTTAGGGGATACAGCCTTGAAGAAGGCAGTGTATTCTGGAGATGGGATTTGGGGGCGGTGGGTTAGAGCCATGTTCTACTTCTTGTTCTTTCTCTCTCTGTCTCTCTGTGTGTGTCTGTCTCTCTGTATCTGTCTCTCTCTGTCTCTCTCAATCTCTTTCTCTGTCTCTGTCTCTGTCTCTCTGCCTCTCTCTGCCTCTCTCTCTCTCTTTCTGATTCCTGTATGTGGATGCCAGCTTCCTGCTCTTGCTGCCTGCCACCATGCTTTCTCTGCCCTTATAAACCACATTCCTCTGGAGCCATAGCCCCAAATAAACTATTTTTTCTTAGTTTTCCTTTGGTCACATTTTGGTCATGGTTGCAGCAAAAGAAAAGTAGCTAATACAAATATTAGACAGCATGCCAATCCAACCTCTTCTGCCTCCCGGGCTGACTTCACAGCACTTACCTTCAAGCACAACATTCTCAGGGATCTATTAACTTTGCCTACTCATCCTTGCTCTGCACCCTCCAGTCTCCCTGGTGCTGAGAACTGTAGCTGAAACACAGTAGGTACTCACAGCACATTCCTGTATTAGTGAGTCACCTGACACAGTAGGTACTCTCAGCACACTCCTGTATTAGTGAGTCACCTGACACATTTGTTAAATAAAGGAATAATTGATTGATTAGGCACCCCAATGTACCCAAAAAAAGCAGGGAGGCTTGAGGTCATGCTAACAGTCATTACTCATGGTTTTTCAAAACAAGACACAGGAACGTGAGTCATGAAAATCACATTCTGAAATAGATATTAGGGAAAGGGTAAGAAGAGATTTAGTTATTTAGAAAAATGTGTTTTGGGGGGCTCTAGGGCACCCATCCCTCATATTACTAATTGCTTGCTTCTTTTGTTTGGCAGAGGGAGCCTAAGCAGGAGCAAGCAGGCTCTTGATTGCTCTCCTAATTCTAGTCCAATGAGAGCATTCAGCAGTCAGCCTAAAGGTAGCCACCCAGAGGTTTCCTTTCAACCATGGTTACACTGCAGTTGACCCAAGACTAACAAAAAACGCCGCCGGCAAGCAGAGGCGGGAGGGATGGCTTCCAGAAAACAAGTTTCCAATGCAGACTCCAAGAAGTGTAAAGAAGTGTTAGCAGCCTCTTTCCAGGAGGGAGCCCTCACACCTGCCTTCATCCAAGTCAGTGGTCACTGAGAGTGTGAGATCTATAGCAACCTCGGGTAAGCAGCTTTATATGGCGTGGGAGTCATGTGACCACATCGGTCGCAAGGATCTACAACGTTGCAGAAGGGGCAATCAATACAAGTTGACCGTGTGGAAGCCACAATGGTGAAAGTGAAGATGGGATCTGAGCCAAACCATAGGGCCAGCAGAACACAGGCTAGCTCAGGCTGCCTATAGCTAGCCCCCAAACCAGTGTTTCATCAAGACGCCATGTGGCCTGTCATAGGTCTATGTGAGGAGAAGGAAACCGAATGGCTGATATTAAGTCCATTTAATAAACAAACTTGCTCGAGAAAACAAGACACCTGTCAGACTCGTGTGAGACTTCTCCCTCCTTGCCTCCTAAGAGCTTCCCTCTTCCCTGGAGCTGCTTTGGCTTGGCCAGAGGCAGCTTTCACTGCAGAACCTGTAGGGAGAGTGATGTCCTTTTCCATTAGGCCATGGCACTTAGGGGAAACCCAAGGCACACAAGGAAGGGGGGGGGTCTGACTCTGGTGGTCAAGCCACTTAGGTCCATAAAAAGATCCCTTGCAAGAAACGACTATGGAAGAGAGGAGTGCGGCTGCTTCTGAAGTGAAAGTAACTTGGCTGAGCAAAGGGAGAAATGGAGAAGTCAAGGAACCAGAGGGCTAGGGTGGGAACGGTGCCTGGGGACAGAAAGCATGACAAAACTTTCTAGGGAAATACCAGGCCTCGACTAGACCATCTGGACACCTTGTGTGATGAGCAGGAAGGAGAGAGGGAGTTCTTGAAGGCCCTCCAACAACCCCAGAGTCATCTGGGATGTAAAGTTTTGGTGTTGCCTGGTTTACTTATCTAAGGATTTCCCTTTCACCCCCAACCAGCTCATCTGGTTGACCATGACCAGCAAGGCACAGGCCTGGCATGCTCTTTCTGGGGCTCATTCACATTCTAATAATGCCTCCTGGAACAATCTTGGAACTTTTCTCCATGTTTTAGAAGTCATCATTGGATCTGACCTGAGGAAGGGATGGTTTCCAGGTTAAAGAGTGATGGCTGACCGTATGGCCTGCCGAAAATAGGATCTTCATTTCTCCAAACTTACTCCATGGTCAGTGAGGATAGTATGCGTGTAGTCTTTGTTCCATGACATCACATTTGGGCGGAAGTACTCTGTTAGGAACAGAGCTAGTGATGCTCCAACTTACTGCAATGGGAGTCTGTAGGAGGAACAGCTTGGTCATCTCTGCATAAAGGCTGCCCTGGTCCCCTTGAACCCCCATCCACAAAGGCACTTCCTGCAGGAGGACCTAATTGAGGATTACCTGAGAGACCAAGAATTGCTGACACAGACAATGCTAGCCAATCAGAAAGTGCTGTTTAGAAGAGATGTTTTCTTGGGACCAATGGGGTGCGGGTGGAGGGTATTAAAGGAGCTTACTGCAGCATTTCTCACCTGCTCCTGGTGTCTGTGTCGTTGTTCCACATCACCTCACCTCCAATCACCAAGGGCAAGTAGGGTCAGCAGCGGGCAGTCCAGCGCACAGGCAACAGCGGTCCTGTGACTGTCTAGAGAATTCTCTGACAACTGGAAAGCTCACACTCATTCCATAATGTCCTATGTCGGCAGCCACACACAGAGAACATTCCCATACTGTCACTTGGATTGGATTGAAGAAAATTCTGGACACAGCCACAGGAATCATGTTCAAATCTCCCAGGTAGATAGCAGATTCCTGGTTTATAATTCCTGATAGTAACTGCAGCCATTACCACCAGCATTGTGCAATGTCTCTGGACAACTGACAAAGCCCTGGGTGTGACAGAGAGTTTAAATAGCAGACTCTCCAAACTCCAGCTCATGTCTGAAAGTCTCTTGCCTGTACTGGCCTGTCCGCTGGAGTGAAAGCACAAGAGGTGCTTCCTGCTTCCTCCTCCAGAGCCCTGGGGACTTTGGCAAGGCATCTTCGGAATGGAGGTTACCAAATCAACTATGTCTGGCTTTGTCGGCTCTTCCTACCTTTTGCTTATTCAGGTGCAGGAGAAGGTGAAGAGATGACAAGGGAAGTCTTTATCCCAGGGGAGCCTGAATACCTGCTGGGTTCTGGGGACCCAAGCTGGCATTCTAGTACAAAGTTATATATATTTCATAATGGTTTCCATTGTCCCTAGAAATTATTTACGAGGAATGGTTAGTATCCACCACACCCCAGAGCCTCAATCTGGGAGCCATTGAACAAGGACAAAGAAACTGCAGCTCATTTAAGGAAGCCATTGGGTGAGCCCATCAGGCTTTGCCTCACAGAAAAGAGGAGTTTGGAGTCTCTAAGGTCAGTACAAGGAGAATTTGTTTCTTCTATGTGCGTACCCTTTGACTTAGAGACAAAACAACCACAACAGTCTCAAAAGTGGCCAGTTATATTCCCCCCCTTGCTCACTCGCTTGCATGCGCACTCTCTCTCTCTCTCTCTCTCTCTCTCTCGCACACACACACACACACACACACACACACACACACACACTCACTTACTCACACTGCACAAAATCTCGGTATCCTTCCAGAGACTCAAGCAAGCAACAGGATGAGACGTGGAAGACAGCAATGTGTAGTCCCTGGAGCTCACTGGCTGAGCAGCATCGTGAGATGGTAAGCTCCAGGTTCAGTGAGGAGCCTTGCTCCCCAAATAAGGTGAAGAACAGGAAGATGGATCCGTGCTTGGTGTGAAAGCAAACGGCATGAGGTCAGATCCCCAGAATCTTTGTCAAATCCATGCATGCTCACTCAGCCTGACCCCTAGTTGGGAGGCAGAGACAGGCAGGTCAGAGGAGCTCACTGCCCAGCCAGCCTAGCTGAGATAGCAAGCTTCAGGCTCAGTGAGAGACTCACTGTTTAAAAAAAATGAATAAAAAAAATGAATAAATAAGGTAGAGTGACAGAGGAAGACACGGGAATGCTCCCCTGGCATCCAAGTACACACTCAGAGATTGCATACCTGTACACAGATACACATATTACTACACATGTAATAACATACATCCCAAAATGAGTAAATGTAGTGCTTTAATTTAAAAACAAAGATTGCATAGATTTAAAATATTTTAGGTTCTACACAAAAATGGTCCCATAAACATTCAGGCATAAATGAAGGAAAGGGTTCAGGAGTTCCACCCCTCCCTACTGAATGATTTGCTACTGACAGATACATGGAAAGGGGGAGTTGTGTACCCACTAGGGAACTCACTAGGTTCCAATAGAGAGTCCCACAGGACTTGCACAGATGGTCCTGGTTAACCTAAAGGAGTCACCAAATAAAACCAAAACTCATAAACCAGGAGGAGGGAGGATCAATAGAGATTGAGGGGCAAGCAATCTGAGTACACTATACATATGTATGCATGGAATTCACAAAAACAAAATTAGTCAATAGAAGGTGGTTTTGGAAAATTTTAGAAATATATAAAAATATTAACTGTCTAAAGGAAGCAAAGGAAGCAATCTCCTAGATCAATTACACTGACAATTCCAGCATAGATAGATAGATAGATAGATAGATAGATAGATAGATAGATAGATAGACAGACTTGATTAAAACAGGCTACTGTGAAAACTTTGCAAGGACACGTGTATTTGAATCCTCCTATGGAGAGCCAGGACTCCTGAAAGTGACAGAAGCTGGTGATATGGGAGGGAGGGAGGCAGGTTAGGGAAGGCTTCCTTTCAGAACACTTTGGGCTCTTGAATTATTTCTCTGTTGTCCCTACCAGATGCTATGAGGACAGAGGCCATGTCTCCCTAATGTCTTCTTGGATGGATGGATGGATGGATGGATGGATGGATGGATATATGCACAACTCTTGGTTAGTCAGATTCTTGGTCAACCTCCATTTCCCTCAAGGATCCTAATCCTATTTCTAAGGTCAGAAAGTTTGTTTTCCATGCCAGACCTCCTGTATAGGCCTTTTGCCTTCAATCTCCTGAGAGAAAAGAGCCAAGTGGGAGGAAGGTGGTGTGCCTGCCTTGGTGTCTGATGGGCAGCAGAGAGGCCCAACAGCAGCGTGTTTCACTTTCTATTCACAGAGCTAAACCAGGAAAAGGCACTTTACTTAAATTCAGTCTTCTTTGTGCCTTAATGGCAGCCTGGAGAGCTGTCCTGCAGCTTAAGAGATGTATGAGGTCAGACTTCAGTTTACAGGAAGAACTGGTCCAGACATCCGAGTTACAATAGCATCTGCTAATAGTGCTGACGTCATCTCTCTGAGTCTTCTCTTCCCTTGCTCTCCATGGGGATGAAAATATGAAGATATTTCTGGCAGTGGGAGGGGGCCATGGAAGAAGAGTTGAAGCTAGTATCAGTAGTCAAGGTTTTTGATCCCAGAGGACAGTCATCAAGGAAACCCTGGATCAAGGGACAGACTCCCTTTACCTGTTATGACTACAAAGTCCTTGTTCAGCTTGACACAAGCTGGGAGGGGGAAAAAACTCATAGGAAGAGAGATACAGGCTCAGCCAGACTCTATGTACAGTCATCCCTTAGGACCTTCTGTGGATCGACATTCACTACCAATGTTCGAGCCCCTTAACGTTGTGTAATATTTACACAAAGCCTTTGAGCATCCTCACACACACTTTGAATGCAAGTGCAATTGTTTCCTATTATGCAGGTGACTGACCCATGGATTGGGACCTGTGACTATGGAGGGCTGGCCTGACACAGCAAGGCAGATTCCACCCTACAGATTTTATGTCTGCTCATCATGTTCCTCCCCCATTCAGCCTCAGTGGGATCAGGAAGTACCATAACACCAGTTAGGAGCATCCTTCCAGTAACAATGGCTGCTATGGATATCTTCACGTGCCAGGTCTGTCCTTGAGGCACAGCTATTTGAAGCCACTGACACCAGAGTTCTCTAAAGGCAAGTAGCATACACAACCAGAGGACGTATGTGTATATGCATATGTATATGTGTGTGTGCCCCTGTGGTCATGTGTATATTTGTTTGATGGTCTCTTGGGTCCTAGTAGGCAAGCCTACTGATGATACAGTGGCCTACCTTTTCCACAAGAATCCAGTCCCTGTGCTCACAGATGAGAGAGACAGACCTCCAGAGTCAGTCTCTGGACTGACTCTGGCTGACATTCTCCTCTGTACTTGGTTTCAGGCCAGAGATGAGCCAGAGCTCTGATGAGGCCTCAGCATTGAGCATCAGCCTTTGACAGTTCCTTTCTGTGCCTCATCTTGAAGAAGATACCTGGAGTGTAAACCACTGGGGAGCAGCTGGAAGGGTCAGGGGTTCACATCTTCAAGGCCAGATATGGAAATGTATACAGAGATTCTTGACATGTCTGAGGTCATGCCCACTTCATGACAGAGCCCTGACTGGTCTCTAGAACCCCCAAAGGTTAAATCTCTAGAGGATTAGGAACATATCAATCCATTGCTCAGGACTGAAGCAAACAGCTAAAATGAACAGAAAACCAGTTTAGACCCTAAATGTCAGATGCCACGACCTGTTAGTCTCTGACAAGATTATCTTCACAGCAGTAAGATGACATTAGCTAGGCTAGGTATGATGCCAGCACTCTATACACATTACTGGTATGGGACAGGGATGCTGAGCCCTGTTTATCTAACACATGAGAAGTCGAGGCTGGAAAAACATGAATAATTTGCTAGAGATTGCATAGATACCAAGAAAGAATCCCAAGATTGTCCCCAGCCCTCTTGTTCCCAAAGCTAGGCCTCAATTCACTGGCTTTCCTCAAAAGGAAGGACAGAGTTGGGTGTCCTCATTTATTTTGGGTCACCATATGTTCAAATCTGAAGCGAAGATATCTTCTTAAGGAAATTTGAGACAAAAAGGAAAAGGCTGTTAGAGAGAAATTGATGTATGAACAAGTTGGCTGAGATTACTCGTGGGTGGGGAAGGCATTTGGGGTTGGATTCGTGAGTGAGTGTGTGTGTGTGTGTGTGTGTGTGTGTGTGTGTGTGTGTGTGTGT
>JADRCD010240871.1:0-13255 GCA_019843815.1 Montemys delectorum
AAGATAGCACATCCCTCCATGCCTGTGCTATCCCAGCATGCATTTCCGCTCCAGGTTCTGATGGCATTCTGCACTGGCTACTTACCCCAGTAAGTAGGGCATTGTGGGTAAGTCCTCTGGGAGTCTGACCTGGGAAAACCAAATAGACATTCACCCCAAAGAACTAAGGAGTCTCACCAGAAGCTCTGAGAACATTAGGCCCTAGTCTACAAATTCCTCTCAATAGCCGTGAGGGTCAAAGGTAGTCCTTCCATGCATGCCTGCCTACCCCTCGCCCCATTTCACTCACTGTGTTTAAGAGTTGGAAATTCTACTTGTACTGTTACTTATTGTTCCCCGACTCATATTCCATGGTGTCATGTCAGCACCTTGAAACAGGCTGTGATATTTACAGCATGGGAACTGGTAGATGCTGCGGATCAGGTCTTATTGCTGAATATTTACAGTTGTAGTTCCACGCATTTCAGTCTGTACACATGTGTATGCACGATACACATGTAGGCATAAAGAGAGCAAAACCCATTTGTGTTTCTATTAAGCGTGTTTATAGGATGTCTTCAACTATCATCAACGCCACATGGCTCTTGCTAGGATGCAAATGCTGACTCTTGAAAGCAACACGATGGGTTAAGAGAGGAGGAAGCCACGCTACTAGAGTAAGTGATAAGGATCAAGGACCTCCACCGTGTACTGCCATTGCCACAGACTGTTTCCATTTCCAGTGCAGGATTTCTTTTTTTTTTTAAAAAAAAAAGATTTATTTATTTATTTTACGTGTATCAGTACACTGTAGCTGTACAGATGGCCTGAGCCATCATGAGATTGCTGGGAATTGAACTCAGGACAGCCCCACTCGCTCTGCCCCACTCACTCTGGCCTTGAATCACTCTGGCGCAATACACTGTAGCTGTCTTCAGACGCACCAGAAGAGGGCGTCAGATCTCATCACGGGTGGTTGTGAGCCACCATGTGGTTGCTGGGATCCGAACTCAGGACCTTCGGAAGAGCAGTCAGTGCTCTTACCCGCTGAGCCATCTTGCCAGCCCCCAGGGTAGGATTTCTTTTGACCTAGCTTACAACTGAGAAAGTTCAAGTCTATGTATGATTAGGCAGTACTCTGTTGGAATCTAACAAGTGCTGTGGGACTGTATCACAACATTGCCGAAACAGAAAGGAAAGCAATCACCACAGGAGGGTTATACATGAGTGAGCCAAGAGATAAGAGAGATGCCAGGCTAGCTTACAACAATCTGGTCACCTAGGACTTCTCATGAGAACGAGAAGCCTTAGTCCTTACAAGACATACACCTTTGACCCAATCATCTTTCACCTTTTAAAAATCCTAACAGATTATAAATCCATAGTATGGTCCAAGACTCTAGTACATGAGCTGTGGGGAAGGACATCAACAATCCGTATATCTGCACACAAGTGCATGTACAGAGAGGAGTAAATGTGCATCAATGAATTTGTATTAATTAAATGTATGGTGCACTATTTTATTTGAGGACATCAGAATTTGTAACAGAAAGGATGGGAGGTTCCTGAATGGTCCTCAGACTCCTATCCCCATATGCCTAAGGGATTATTGACTTTAGGCTCTGAAGAGAATGTTTCCTGGATTCTTTGTAACTAAAAATAAAGGCACTGAAAGTAACCAACTCTATAAGTTCAAAACCTGGTCTGTCAATACTAACGCCACACAGAAGGGGCAGGAATCAGAGAAATACTACAGACTGGAGAAATCAGGAAAGCTCAAACTAGAGCCAAACCCCGGAGAGTTTACGGAGCTTCTGTAGTAGACTGAGCCTCTTCCTACCAAAACAGACCCCTAGCTGGGAGGAGCCATCTGCTCTGTGAGCACCTGGGTGAGAAGAGTTATTGATTTACGTGGGGCATCTATACAATAAGATACCAATCATTGTCAGCTTCAGTGGGCTTATGAGTCACTTGACCTGTTAGTAATTTTTGGTATCCAGTGAGTGGCATATTTGGATTGCTGAGAATATAGACACCTCAGGACAAAAGAGACAAGGCATTTTTTAGGCTCCAAAGTAGAAGACAAGTACTGATTTTGAATCATTCTTCACAGGGAGGAGTAATGTAGACCAGGATAATATGACTCACCAACCAAACTGGACAACACTAATTATCCCAACTCCAAACCCAACCCCAAGTATTAATTTTTTTACTGCCCTGAAAACAATATCAATGTTGTTGTTTTTCAAATCCTACTGAACCAGTTCAAATTAGAACCAGTCTTTTAAAAAGGTTAGGCCAGGAAAAAGAAAAGAACCAGAAAAAGCAAAATCATTTCAATACAAGTATTGTGTTCAGTTCATGCTTGTCAAACACAGTGTGAACTGAGCACACGTGTTTCTGTCCAGAGTTCTTCTTTTTCAACCCCTTAGCCTATTTGTCAGAACAACTATTGACCTATTCTCTCTGCAAAACCTGTTGGCGGGTCCACGGTTGCTGTATGGGCTGTCGGTGTGAGGAGGAGGTCCCCTGTCTTCGGGAGGATTGTGAACTTTGCAATAGCGGATCCTATTTGTGTTCCAACCTATTTATATCTGTTGTATTTGCCACTGTTGTTAAATAAAATCACTAAATTCTTAAATTAGCTGATCAACTGTGAAGAGAAAAGCCTGTTTCATTCCTGCGAAAGCCAAATTGAATATGCTGAAGAAGAGGAGGAAAGGGGAAGAGGAGACACAGATGGAGTAGAGATGATTAAAGTCACTGTCAGATTGACGAGATTGAAAATCACCTAGGAGACACCTCTAGACACGTCTAGACACATCTGCATGGGGATTTTTTTCAGGGACATTGCAACTAGTGAGGCAAGGTCTACCCTGAGTACAAACTGTAGCATTCCACAGGCTGGGGACCTAGAAAGACCAAAGCAGGCTGAGAACCAGAATTCACCTCTCCCTGCTTTCTGACTCTGTATGGAAGTGACCAGCTACTCACACTTCTTCCCCTGTGCCTCCCCTACTGTGATGGAATAAAGCCTCAGACTGTAGGCCCAGCTGACACCTCTCCTTCCTTCATTTGCTTTTCTCGGTCTTTTGGCAGAAAAGTGAGTAATACAAAGATGGAACAACCCACCTGTGGCTCACCCTTCAGTTAAAATTCTCAGTAAGTCACTATACGTTTCCATATCAGACATAAGACTGTTGTAAATATTCTATCCTGAGTCGCTGCTGTGGGCTAAAATATGGATGATCTATCACATGGATAGCTGGTGCTAGACACAAAAGTTTCTAGTGTGGGCACATCTTTTCTTCCTTCTGAAACATTATTCCAACTGGGACCATCACCCCAGCTTCTTTTCTGGTCAAGAGTCTCATGACTCTGTCACCAGCTCATCCTCTCCCATCATACCGCTGAGTGGACTGGGAACAGAGGAGGAAGGAGAATACCCAGAGAGGGACCTACTTGTCTGGACACTTTGCTCTTCTGAGACTCAACTTTCTTATCTGTAACACAGGGATGAATGCCCCAGGAGATCCTTACTTAAGTGTACAAGGCATAGATAAGAACAAACTATCTCTGGAGAAAACAGGGCAACTCTCTTGGCTAAAACAGATGTCTTTAAAAAAAAATTTAGTGTCCTTTTATATGTATGTGCGTATATGTGTATATCCATGTATGTGCAGGCACACATGGGTGTGGAGGCCAGAGGACAACCTCAGCTGTTGTTCCTCAGGTACCATCTACCTTGACTTTTGCTATATCACATCACCATGGTTGGCACAAACAAAACAAAAAACAAAAAAAAAAAAACAAAAAACATGCGTGTGCATTTGAGTGTGTGAGTGTGCATGTGAGAGTGTGTGTGTGTGTGTGTGTGTGTGACTCTAGGGATTGAACTCAGGTCCTCAAACTACAGGGCAAGTACATAAGTGTATTACCAACTGAGCTCTCCCACTAACTAACCTATTTAGTGTCTTTTTGGGTTTATCAAAACAAGAGCAAGAACAACCACACTGGTGCTAAGTAGATGTGTTGTACCTGACTCTAGGATCTTGTGTGGAATAAATGGCAGAAGGTAGTGGAAGCACTTTGCAGGGGTTGACACAGTCCAGGAACCTGCATATATCTTTGTTCTTCACCAACTCAGTCCTAGTGAATGAGGATCAGCCCAAAGGCTCTGTAAGACCAGAGGAAAAGGGGCAGACAGACTGTAGATATGACAGTGTCATTTATTGGAAGACTTACTGACAAAAGATTATTCCTAGGTGACCAATTTGATCCTCACAATTAGGATCAGAAAAAAAGGTATATTTAAGGTCAGACAAAAGTTACTTCATTCTAGCTGAAATGCACTCTGCTTATTTAATACCAAAGAATCAGATGAATTCCAGCAGCCAGGGTTGGGCTGTAAAGTGCCACATACCACTCTAGCTGTTTAACTTATAGTTATAGTTCTGCAGCAAAAAACAACTGGAACCTCTCAGGAGTGATTGTGGAAGTTCTGATTCAAGATGGCTGGAGTCATGCCATGCAGAATCTATTCAGTCAGATATGCTGTTATCTAGTCAAGTCATTCCATCCTCTGTATTGAGTGGCTAACCCTGAAATGGGAGTCATGAATCAGTCCATTACAGAAGGAGGCGAGTGGAAGGAGCAGATACCAGGTGAGTGCTGAGCCTCGGTCCTTCCCTCCTCCACTCAGACAGCAGACCAGTGTGGTCTTCTGCCTCTAGTTAACCCCTGCCACCAGGCATTTCCCTCCTCACAGCCAGATGCCTTTCTAACTGTGTCTCTTCTATGCTGTCCCCAGGCACCTAACCCCATGGGAGGGTTTGCCACTCTCAGATCTCAAGCTTTCATGAAATAAGAGTTCTTTCCTTTCTTCCTGAGAATCCAGTCCACATTCCACAGTAAACACATCAAAGCAAAACCCAGTCTTCCAGCCAGTTCCTTTCACTCTTTCTGCCATCTCAGTCACCACTTCTATCTACAGAGCTTCTCAAATAATTGCTCAGGAATCATCCTTGATTCTTCAGAAGTGCCATTTCTTTCTATCCCTACAAATATCTTAGAGTCCCCATGTTTCAGACCCCCATGGTAATCACTACTTAGAGAGACCGTCGCTTTATCCTTTCTAGCTTGGACTTCACATTGGCTTCATGGCGAGGGCTCCTGTTTCGCCAGGTGTCTCATCTCTGGATGCTTCTGGAATGCCAATCTCTCACTCCCCTAACAGGCACAAGCCACCCTAGGTCTTTTCCTCTTGCTCAAATTTAGTATGCTTCTGTCTGCCTCAGGTATTCAGAGCTTGGAAGTCCTTCTACCTAGGCATCCCCACAGTCCCCTCTCAATGTGTCACCTCTTCTGTGTTACCATGTCACCTTCATGTGCCACCTCTGCCAAGCCCAGCCCCATCCCATGACTGCCCTCAGAGAATGTTCCAAGTCGCCCTTAATCCTTATCCTATGTTGCTCTGAATTGTCATTTTTCAAAATTATCTCACCAATTAACTTATTGTCTACCTGATCCATTATTAAAACATAAACACTGGAAGGTCGTTTTAACTCCCACACCTAGAACAGCTCAGGCACATATAGAGTAGGTGCTCAGTGAACTGTGGTTGGCTGAACACACCTAAGAGGGTTGTGCATGTCTCTTCCTCCTGCCAACTTCATCCCTTGCTTTCTTCCATGTTTGCTTTCTGTCATGGCTCAGGCACCAGGACCCAAGAAGCCAAGCCTTTCCTCTGGACTCCCACAAGCTGAGTCAGTCCTTCTATGTGTTTCCTTTTAGCTAGCTCCACCATAGCTCATTATACCGAGTTATTCTCCATAATTATCTTTATCCATTTGCCCAGGTAAACAGGGGGCTCTGTTAAGGCTACACGTTACTCAGCCTTTCTGCCCTGGTGCACACATCAACTCTCTCCATACATTTCTCACCTCCTTAACTTATTTTACTCCAAGATAAGTACAAAGGTTTGAATGAGAAATGTCCCCCATAGACTCATGTATTTGAACATTATCCACGGGGAGTGATGCTGTTTGTGGAGGTTATGGAACCTTTAGGGGATACAGCCTTGAAGAAGGCAGTGTATTCTGGAGATGGGATTTGGGGGCGGTGGGTTAGAGCCATGTTCTACTTCTTGTTCTTTCTCTCTCTGTCTCTCTGTGTGTGTCTGTCTCTCTGTATCTGTCTCTCTCTGTCTCTCTCAATCTCTTTCTCTGTCTCTGTCTCTGTCTCTCTGCCTCTCTCTGCCTCTCTCTCTCTCTTTCTGATTCCTGTATGTGGATGCCAGCTTCCTGCTCTTGCTGCCTGCCACCATGCTTTCTCTGCCCTTATAAACCACATTCCTCTGGAGCCATAGCCCCAAATAAACTATTTTTTCTTAGTTTTCCTTTGGTCACATTTTGGTCATGGTTGCAGCAAAAGAAAAGTGGCTAATACAAATATTAGACAGCATGCCAATCCAACCTCTTCTGCCTCCCGGGCTGACTTCACAGCACTTACCTTCAAGCACCACATTCTCAGGGATCTATTAACTTTGCCTACTCATCCTTGCTCTGCACCCTCCAGTCTCCCTGGTGCTGAGAACTGTAGCTGAAACACAGTAGGTACTCACGGCACATTCCTGTATTAGTGAGTCACCTGACACAGTAGGTACTCTCAGCACACTCCTGTATTAGTGAGTCACCTGACACATTTGTTAAATAAAGGAATAATTGATTGATTAGGCACCCCAATGTACCCAAAAAAAGCAGGGAGGCTTGAGGTCATGCTAACAGTCATTACTCATGGTTTTTCAAAACAAGACACAGGAACGTGAGTCATGAAAATCACATTCTGAAATAGATATTAGGGAAAGGGTAAGAAGAGATTTAGTTATTTAGAAAAATGTGTTTTGGGGGGCTCTAGGGCACCCATCCCTCATATTACTAATTGCTTGCTTCTTTTGTTTGGCAGAGGGAGCCTAAGCAGGAGCAAGCAGGCTCTTGATTGCTCTCCTAATTCTAGTCCAATGAGAGCATTCAGCAGTCAGCCTAAAGGTAGCCACCCAGAGGTTTCCTTTCAACCATGGTTACACTGCAGTTGACCCAAGACTAACAAAAAACGCCGCCGGCAAGCAGAGGCGGGAGGGATGGCTTCCAGAAAACAAGTTTCCAATGCAGACTCCAAGAAGTGTAAAGAAGTGTTAGCAGCCTCTTTCCAGGAGGGAGCCCTCACACCTGCCTTCATCCAAGTCAGTGGTCACTGAGAGTGTGAGATCTATAGCAACCTCGGGTAAGCAGCTTTATATGGCGTGGGAGTCATGTGACCACATCGGTCGCAAGGATCTACAACGTTGCAGAAGGGGCAATCAATACAAGTTGACCGTGTGGAAGCCACAATGGTGAAAGTGAAGATGGGATCTGAGCCAAACCATAGGGCCAGCAGAACACAGGCTAGCTCAGGCTGCCTATAGCTAGCCCCCAAACCAGTGTTTCATCAAGACGCCATGTGGCCTGTCATAGGTCTATGTGAGGAGAAGGAAACCGAATGGCTGATATTAAGTCCATTTAATAAACAAACTTGCTCGAGAAAACAAGACACCTGTCAGACTCATGTGAGACTTCTCCCTCCTTGCCTCCTAAGAGCTTCCCTCTTCTCTGGAGCTGCTTTGGCTTGGCCAGAGGCAGCTTTCACTGCAGAACCTGTAGGGAGAGTGATGTCCTTTTCCATTAGGCCATGGCACTTAGGGGAAACCCAAGGCACACAAGGAAGGGGGGGGGTCTGACTCTGGTGGTCAAGCCACTTAGGTCCATAAAAAGATCCCTTGCAAGAAACGACTATGGAAGAGAGGAGTGCGGCTGCTTCTGAAGTGAAAGTAACTTGGCTGAGCAAAGGGAGAAACGGAGAAGTCAAGGAACCGAAGGGTTAGGGTGGGAACGGTGCCTGGGGACAGAAAGCATGACAAAACTTTGTAGGGAAATACCAGGAAGGAAAGGTCTGCCAGGCCTCGACTAGACCATCTGGACACCTTGTGTGATGAGCAGGAAGGAGAGAGGGAGTTCTTGAAGGCCCTCCAACAACCCCAGAGTCATCTGGGATGTAAAGTTTTGGTGTTGCCTGGTTTACTTATCTAAGGATTTCCCTTTCACCCCCAACCAGCTCATCTGGTTGACCATGACCAGCAAGGCACAGGCCTGGCATGCTCTTTCTGGGGCTCATTCACATTCTAATAATGCCTCCTGGAACAATCTTGGAACTTTTCTCCATGTTTTAGAAGTCATCATTGGATCTGACCTGAGGAAGGGATGGTTTCCAGGTTAAAGAGTGATGGCTGACCGTATGGCCTGCCGAAAATAGGATCTTCATTTCTCCAAACTTACTCCATGGTCAGTGAGGATAGTATGCGTGTAGTCTTTGTTCCATGACATCACATTTGGGCGGAAGTACTCTGTTAGGAACAGAGCTAGTGATGCTCCAACTTACTGCAATGGGAGTCTGTAGGAGGAACAGCTTGGTCATCTCTGCATAAAGGCTGCCCTGGTCCCCTTGAACCCCCATCCACAAAGGCACTTCCTGCAGGAGGACCTAATTGAGGATTACCTGAGAGACCAAGAATTGCTGACACAGACAATGCCAGCCAATCGGAAAGTGCTGTTTAGAAGAGATGTTTTCTTGGGACCAATGGGGTGCGGGTGGAGGGTATTAAAGGAGCTTACTGCAGCATTTCTCACCTGCTCCTGGTGTCTGTGTCGTTGATTCCACATCACCTCACCTCCAATCACCAAGGGCAAGTAGGGTCAGCAGCGGGCAGTCCAGCGCACAGGCAACAGCGGTCCTGTGACTGTCTAGAGAATTCTCTGACAACTGGAAAGCTCACACTCATTCCATAATGTCCTATGTCGGCAGCCACACACAGAGAACATTCCCATACTGTCACTTGGATTGGATTGAAGAAAATTCTGGACACAGCCACAGGAATCATGTTCAAATCTCCCAGGTAGATAGCAGATTCCTGGTTTATAATTCCTGATAGTAACTGCAGCCATTACCACCAGCATTGTGCAATGTCTCTGGACAACTGACAAAGCCCTGGGTGTGACAGAGAGTTTAAATAGCAGACTCTCCAAACTCCAGCTCATGTCTGAAAGTCTCTTGCCTGTACTGGCCTGTCCGCTGGAGTGAAAGCACAAGAGGTGCTTCCTGCTTCCTCCTCCAGAGCCCTGGGGACTTTGGCAAGGCATCTTCGGAATGGAGGTTACCAAATCAACTATGTCTGGCTTTGTCGGCTCTTCCTACCTTTTGCTTATTCAGGTGCAGGAGAAGGTGAAGAGATGACAAGGGAAGTCTTTATCCCAGGGGAGCCTGAATACCTGCTGGGTTCTGGGGACCCAAGCTGGCATTCTAGTACAAAGTTATATATATTTCATAATGGTTTCCATTGTCCCTAGAAATTATTTACGAGGAATGGTTAGTATCCACCACACCCCAGAGCCTCAATCTGGGAGCCATTGAACAAGGACAAAGAAACTGCAGCTCATTTAAGGAAGCCATTGGGTGAGCCCATCAGGCTTTGCCTCACAGAAAAGAGGAGTTTGGAGTCTCTAAGGTCAGTACAAGGAGAATTTGTTTCTTCTATGTGCGTACCCTTTGACTTAGAGACAAAACAACCACAACAGTCTCAAAAGTGGCCAGTAATATTCCCCCCCTTGCTCACTCGCTTGCATGCGCACTCTCTCTCTCTCTCTCTCTCTCTCTCTCGCACACACACACACACACACACACACACACACACACACACTCACTTACTCACACTGCACAAAATCTCGGTATCCTTCCAGAGACTCAAGCAAGCAACAGGATGAGACGTGGAAGACAGCAATGTGTAGTCCCTGGAGCTCACTGGCTGAGCAGCATCGTGAGATGGTAAGCTCCAGGTTCAGTGAGGAGCCTTGCTCCCCAAATAAGGTGAAGAACAGGAAGATGGATCCGTGCTTGGTGTGAAAGCAAACGGCATGAGGTCAGATCCCCAGAATCTTTGTCAAATCCATGCATGCTCACTCAGCCTGACCCCTAGTTGGGAGGCAGAGACAGGCAGGTCAGAGGAGCTCACTGCCCAGCCAGCCTAGCTGAGATAGCAAGCTTCAGGCTCAGTGAGAGACTCACTGTTTAAAAAAAATGAATAAAAAAAATGAATAAATAAGGTAGAGTGACAGAGGAAGACACGGGAATGCTCCCCTGGCATCCAAGTACACACTCAGAGATTGCATACCTGTACACAGATACACATATTACTACACATGTAATAACATACATCCCAAAATGAGTAAATGTAGTGCTTTAATTTAAAAACAAAGATTGCATAGATTTAAAATATTTTAGGTTCTACACAAAAATGGTCCCATAAACATTCAGGCATAAATGAAGGAAAGGGTTCAGGAGTTCCACCCCTCCCTACTGAATGATTTGCTACTGACAGATACATGGAAAGGGGGAGTTGTGTACCCACTAGGGAACTCACTAGGTTCCAATAGAGAGTCCCACAGGACTTGCACAGATGGTCCTGGTTAACCTAAAGGAGTCACCAAATAAAACCAAAACTCATAAACCAGGAGGAGGGAGGATCAATAGAGATTGAGGGGCAAGCAATCTGAGTACACTATACATATGTATGCATGGAATTCACAAAAACAAAATTAGTCAATAGAAGGTGGTTTTGGAAAATTTTAGAAATATATAAAAATATTAACTGTCTAAAGGAAGCAAAGGAAGCAATCTCCTAGATCAATTACACTGACAATTCCAGCATAGATAGATAGATAGATAGATAGATAGATAGATAGATAGATAGACAGACTTGATTAAAACAGGCTACTGTGAAAACTTTGCAAGGACACGTGTATTTGAATCCTCCTATGGAGAGCCAGGACTCCTGAAAGTGACAGAAGCTGGTGATATGGGAGGGAGGGAGGCAGGTTAGGGAAGGCTTCCTTTCAGAACACTTTGGGCTCTTGAATTATTTCTCTGTTGTCCCTACCAGATGCTATGAGGACAGAGGCCATGTCTCCCTAATGTCTTCTTGGATGGATGGATGGATGGATGGATGGATGGATGGATGGATGGATGGATGGATATATGCACAACTCTTGGTTAGTCAGATTCTTGGTCAACCTCCATTTCCCTCAAGGATCCTAATCCTATTTCTAAGGTCAGAAAGTTTGTTTTCCATGCCAGACCTCCTGTATAGGCCTTTTGCCTTCAATCTCGTGAGAGAAAAGAGCCAAGTGGGAGGAAGGTGGTGTGCCTGCCTTGGTGTCTGATGGGCAGCAGAGAGGCCCAACAGCAGCGTGTTTCACTTTCTATTCACAGAGCTAAACCAGGAAAAGGCACTTTACTTAAATTCAGTCTTCTTTGTGCCTTAATGGCAGCCTGGAGAGCTGTCCTGCAGCTTAAGAGATGTATGAGGTCAGACTTCAGTTTACAGGAAGAACTGGTCCAGACATCCGAGTTACAATAGCATCTGCTAATAGTGCTGACGTCATCTCTCTGAGTCTTCTCTTCCCTTGCTCTCCATGGGGATGAAAATATGAAGATATTTCTGGCAGTGGGAGGGGGCCATGGAAGAAGAGTTGAAGCTAGTATCAGTAGTCAAGGTTTTTGATCCCAGAGGACAGTCATCAAGGAAACCCTGGATCAAGGGACAGACTCCCTTTACCTGTTATGACTACAAAGTCCTTGTTCAGCTTGACACAAGCTGGGAGGGGGAAAAAACTCATAGGAAGAGAGATACAGGCTCAGCCAGACTCTATGTACAGTCATCCCTTAGGACCTTCTGTGGATCGACATTCACTACCAATGTTCGAGCCCCTTAACGTTGTGTAATATTTACACAAAGCCTTTGAGCATCCTCACACACACTTTGAATGCAAGTGCAATTGTTTCCTATTATGCAGGTGACTGACCCATGGATTGGGACCTGTGACTATGGAGGGCTGGCCTGACACAGCAAGGCAGATTCCACCCTACAGATTTTATGTCTGCTCATCACGTTCCTCCCCCATTCAGCCTCAGTGGGATCAGGAAGTACCATAACACCAGTTAGGAGCATCCTTCCAGTAACAATGGCTGCTATGGATATCTTCACGTGCCAGGTCTGTCCTTGAGGCACAGCTATTTGAAGCCACTGACACCAGAGTTCTCTAAAGGCAAGTAGCATACACAACCAGAGGACGTATGTGTATATGCATATGTATATGTGTGTGTGCCCCTGTGGTCATGTGTATATTTGTTTGATGGTCTCTTGGGTCCTAGTAGGCAAGCCTACTGATGATACAGTGGCCTACTTTTTCCACAAGAATCCAGTCCCTGTGCTCACAGATGAGAGAGACAGACCTCCAGAGTCAGTCTCTGGACTGACTCTGGCTGACATTCTCCTCTGTACTTGGTTTCAGGCCAGAGATGAGCCAGAGCTCTGATGAGGCCTCAGCATTGAGCATCAGCCTTTGACAGTTCCTTTCTGTGCCTCATCTTGAAGAAGATACCTGGAGTGTAAACCACTGGGGAGCAGCTGGAAGGGTCAGGGGTTCACATCTTCAAGGCCAGATATGGAAATGTATACAGAGATTCTTGACATGTCTGAGGTCATGCCCACTTCATGACAGAGCCCTGACTGGTCTCTAGAACCCCCAAAGGTTAAATCTCTAGAGGATTAGGAACATATCAATCCATTGCTCAGGACTGAAGCAAACAGCTAAAATGAACAGAAAACCAGTTTAGACCCTAAATGTCAGATGCCACGACCTGTTAGTCTCTGACAAGATTATCTTCACAGCAGTAAGATGACATTAGCTAGGCTAGGTATGATGCCAGCACTCTATACACATTACTGGTATGGGACAGGGATGCTGAGCCCTGTTTATCTAACACATGAGAAGTCGAGGCTGGAAAAACATGAATAATTTGCTAGAGATTGCATAGATACCAAGAAAGAATCCCAAGATTGTCCCCAGCCCTCTTGTTCCCAAAGCTAGGCCTCAATTCACTGGCTTTCCTCAAAAGGAAGGACAGAGTTGGGTGTCCTCATTTATTTTGGGTCACCATATGTTCAAATCTGAAGCGAAGATATCTTCTTAAGGAAATTTGAGACAAAAAGGAAAAGGCTGTTGGAGAGAAATTGATGTATGAACAAGTTGGCTGAGATTACTCGTGGGTGGGGAAGGCATTTGGGGTTGGATTCGTGAGTGAGTGTGTGTGTGTGTGTGTGTGTGTGTGTGTGTGTGTGTGTGTGTGT
>JADRCD010240876.1:0-14923 GCA_019843815.1 Montemys delectorum
TTCTACAGGTACTGCACATTTGGTATATAGCCATACATTTAGGCAAAGTATCCATATCCATTTGTCTTAGTTAGGGTTACTATTGCTGGATGAAATACCATGACCAAAAACACCCTGGGGGAGGAAAGAGTTTATTTGGCTTACATATCTCAAGTTACA
This sequence comes from Montemys delectorum, assembly GCA_019843815.1. Lineage (NCBI taxonomy): Eukaryota > Metazoa > Chordata > Mammalia > Rodentia > Muridae > Montemys > Montemys delectorum. Next base: position 160 of record JADRCD010240876.1, read on the forward strand.
GTCTACTGAGAGAAGCCAAGGCAGGAACTCAAACTAGGCAGGAACCTAGATGCAGGAGCTGATGCAGAGGCCATGGAGGGGTACTGCTTACTGGCTTGCTCCTCATGGCTTGCTTCTCCTGCTTTCTTATAGAATCAAATGTAGCATTACCCACCATGAGCTGGGCCCTCCCACAACAATTTCTAGTCAAGAAAAATGCCCTACAAGCTTGCCTACAGGCCAACCTACTGGTGGTCTTTTCTCAGCTGAGGTTCCCTCTTCCCATATGGCTCTTGCATGTGTTGAGTTGACAAAAACAAAACTGGCTAAATTTCTATCATAGCTTGGTGCTGCTCTTAAAAACTTAAAGAAATGGACTTAAAATTCATCCTGTTAGAGCAACAAAGCCACTAGGAGAAAGAGTATTACTGGAGTAGCCGTCCTAAGAGGACATATATGAGCACTGAGGGGTCGCTGCAGGGGGTGGGGGACGACTGAAGCAGCCTCCTTCTCTAGCCGCAGGGCAAAAATGTCTGCAGGCTTAGATTTTTCAAAACCTACTTTAATTAGGCTCTCAAGTGTTTCAACCTCCCTTCTAACCCACCTATCTATGGTAGGGGAGAAAGATGCTTAATAGGACAAAGGGGAATGTAGACTTGTTTAGAAGTAGTTCTTTGGCACAGTTCCAAACACAAGTCAGTAGCAGCTGCTTGCTCCAGAAGTTCCCCCGTGCGTTTCTCTCTACGAGATCAGCGAAGACCGGCAATGCATTGCAAGGTGAACCAATGCAAGAGTATCGCTCGCTGTCTGTTGGGTTACACTTACACACTCTTTCTAAACATCGTATGCTCTCTCAAGTGTCTGGGTGAGCAAAATGTCCTTCCACAGGTCAGCTTCCAGAAAACACCACATCTCTGCTCCAGTAAAACTTCAGACAGCTTCCAGAAAAACTTCACACAACACAACCGAGTCTCCAAAGAAACCAGAAATTTCCACCTCAAGTTTTTTAAAGATATATTTTTTTATTTTATGTATATGAGTACACTGTAGCTGTCTTCAGACGCACCAGAAGAGGGCGTCAGATCTCATTATAGAGGGTTGTGAGCCACCATGTGGTTGCTGGGACTTGAACTCAGGAACTGAGCCATCTTTCCAGCTCCCATCTATGTTGTTGTTGTTGTTTTTTTTAAGATTTATTTATTTATTTTATGTATGTGAGTACACTGTAGCTGTACAGATAGTTGTAAGCCTTCATGTGGTTGTTGGGAATTGAATTTAGGACCTCTGCTCTTTCTGGTCAACCCTGCTCACTCAGTCCCTGCTCACTCCCTCTGATTTATTATTATACATAAGTACACTGTAGCTGTCTTCAGACACATCAGAAGAAGATGTCAGATCTCATTATGGGTGGTTGTGAGCCACCATGTGGTTGCTGTGACTTGAACTCAGGACCTTCGGAAGAGCAGTCAGTGCTCTTATCCACCAAGCCATCTCACCAGCCCTGTTTTTGTTTTGTTTTGTTTTGTTTTGTTTTGTTTTTTGTTTTTTGTTCTTTCGAGACAGGGTTTCTCTGTATAGCCCTGGCTGTCCTGGAACTCACTCTGTAGACCAGGCTGGCCTCGAACTCAGAAATCCACCTGCCTCTGCCTCCCAAGTGCTGAGATTAAAGGTGTGCGCCACCACCGTCTGGCTTGTTTTTGTTTTTTAAAGAACTATTTTTTTTTTATGTATATGAGTACAACATTGTAGCTGTCTTCAGACACACCAGAAGAGGGCATCAGATCCCATTACAGATGGTTGTGAGCCACCATGTGGTTGCTGAGAATTGAACTCAGAACCTCTGGAAAAGCAGTCAGTGCTCTTAACCCCTGAACCATCTCTCCAGTCCCTCCCCCAGCTATGGTCTTATTAACAGGTAGGGTAGTGGCTGGCTTCAAGGGATACTTGCTGTTCTTCAAGAGGACTGGCAGTTTGTTTGAAGCACCCACATCAGATGACTTACACCCTTCTGTAACTCCGGCTCCAGAGGGTCTGATGCTCTCTCTTCTGGCCTCAGAAGGCACCTACATGGCATACACACACAGACATGTGCATGTAAATAAATATGTAAAGTTAGGTAAGACAACACAGCTTTTAAGACATAAAAAGGACAAGCACCAGAGTTCGAAGGAATATGAATTACCCCCAAGTCCAGGCCCTTCAGTCTGCTGGATGGTCAGCTTATGTCTGGGGAAGTTAAGTGACCTGCTCGAGGATGCAGAGGGATCCTAGTCCTGCTGCTCTGAGCAGGCTGCCAAATGCACTGCCTGCTTGAATCCTTCTTCTCTGATGATTTTGGAGGCTTATTGCCTGAATTCCAATGTCCTCATCTGTAAAATAGAGTGATTAGTTTAGTCATAAGGCCAATGATTCCATCAATTCCATCCATGGAGTGAAGCCCTGCTTTGATTTCCAGGCTCACCTGATAAAGTCTCCCCAAATACTCTGGGCTCAGATGCTCAGTGTCGGATGCTCAGTGGAACCTCGCCCTGGATTGTGAACTTGTGATGTGCCAGGAGGAGGTGGCCCAGACTCCATGCCCAGTTCCCACCCCTTAGACCTTACCCTGAGTTCATGTGTCATTGGTTGTCCTTGAAGTTTGCAGAGGGCAGGGGGTCCATGTGCTCACAGATAGCACCAGAGAAATCAGAACTGTTTAAACACACAGGCTCTTCAACTGACAAAACTGACTCCTGTTCATCCAGGGGGCTGGAGTGGATGTTGTTTCACAACCTGGTGGTCTTTAGCTGTTCTGTGGAGTCAGCCCTTACCCGAATCCCCCTTATCTTCAGCATCACTTCTCGGTCAGTGGAACCTGTCTTATGAAAGAGGTCCTATGCACTCTGTAAAAGAGTTTGCTGTTATGCTTGTTACAAACCCTTCCTCCTCCCCAGGCCCTTATCCTGAACATTGTGTCTCCATCCATAGAAACACCACTCTTTTGGAAGAGGTCACAGGTGCTTTGCAAAAGACAGGTATTTTCCAAGGGAGTGTGAGCCAGTCATCGTCGTTGTTGTCATTATTATTATTATTATTATTATTATTATTATTATTATTATTATATGCAAGTGCACTGTAGCTCGCCTCTCTCCATCACCACTCACTCCCTTACTCTGTCATCTCTGCTGCCTCCTATGGGACTTTACTGACCACTGTCTAACTCAGCCACACACTAACCCTATCCATCCCCTATCAACACTGGAGATCAAGTCCTTCTCTCCCCTCTGTTTTTGTTTTTTGTTTTTTGTTTTTGTTTTTTTTTTGAGACAGGGTTTCTCTGTGTAGCCCTGGCTGTCCTGGGACTCACTCTGTAGACCAGGCTGGCCTCAAACTCAGAAATCCACCTGCCTCTGCCTCCCAAGTGCTGGGACTAAAGGCATGCGCCACCATCGCCCGGCTTTATTTATTATTTATCTATTTATTTATTTATTATTTATAAAGATTTATTTATTATTATACATAAATACACTGTAACTGTCTTCAGACACACCAGAGGAGGGCATCAGATTTCATTACAGGTGGTTGTGAACTACCATGTGGTTGCTGGGATTTGAACTCAGGACCTTCAGAAGAGCAGTCAGTGCTCTTACCCTCTGAGTCATCTCACCAGCCCTATTTATTTATTTTTTAAGATTTATTTTATCTATATGAGTACACTGTAGCTGTCTTCAGACACACCAGAAGAGGGGATCAGATCAAATGATGGATGGTTGTGAGCCACCATGTAGTTGCTGGGAATTGAACTCAGGACCTCTGGAAGAACAGTGAGTGAGTGCTCTTAACCATTGAGCCATCCCTCCAGCCCCTTCTCTCTCCACTGGACCAATGTCCCTCATCCCTTTCTCCTGAATGGCAGGGCTGCTTTAAAGTAATTTTTATGAGCCGGGCGGTGGTGGCGCACGCCTTTAATCCCAGCACTTGGGAGGCAGAGGCAGGTGGATTTCTGAGTTCGAGGCCAGCCTGGTCTACAGAGTGAGTTCCAGGACAGCCAAGGCTACACAGAGAAACCCTGTCTCGAAAAACAAAAACAAAAACAAAAACAAAAACAAAAACAAAAAAAACAAAACAAAAAAAAAGTAATTTTTGTGACCCCTCACAGCTGCTAAGCTTGAGGGACTTCCTCACCGGATTCACCAATCTCAACTCAAGCCCCTTTTCCCCCCACCCCAGGGTAACTTCCCATCTACATATCAACCCCAACAGGACCCTGCTCCTTAAGAGGATGCTGAGAGCAGTCACCTTGTCTCCAGTCTCAGAAGAGGGAGGCCTCACTCTGGCAGCTGTGCTCAACTCTCCTGGAGTGGACATAGCTGTTTCCTCCTTCTCCTCTTGTTTGCTTCTCTCCAGGGTAACTCTTACACATGGAGATCAGAGGCTCAAGAAACCCTCACTTGTAACAAACAGCCCTCTCAAATAGGGTCAGGGAATTGTTTCCTAGCAGCTTATTCTGTGACTCTTGATTTCAGATGTCAAGCCTTCAGAATGTCGAGGGGGAAAGTTCTGGGTACTTTAAGCTTGTACTGTTTTGCTGTAGCTGTAGCTGTAGCTGTCCAAAAAAGAACACACCCCTTCTTTGTGCTCGTGTGGTTCCTATTTTGAGCATCCTCTGTCACTACTCACCAAATCCCCCAGTTGAACTATTTTAAGACCCCTCCCCCATACAGTCTTCCTCTGCGTTGTCTGTAGGTTGCCTGCCTGGAGCTCTCTTAGGGGCAGGCTGTTACTTAATTTTTTTTTCCTTGCTGTTCAGAGAAAACTCCTACAGTGAGGGAATCATCATTCTTGTTCATGAGTACATGGGGGAAATAAGTAACAAGGCTTTGTTTAGAGCAGCGATTCTCAATCTGCGCATCACAACCCCTTTGGGGTCAAAGGACCCTTTCACTCGAAGCCGTATCCCAGGAATCCTGCATATCAGATTATTTTTACATTACAATTCATAACAATAGCAAAACTACAGTTATGAGGTTGCAACGAAGTACTTTTTTGGTTGGGGGGGGGGTCACCACAACATGAGGAACTGTATTAAAGGGTCGCAGCATCAGGAAGGTTGAGAACCACTGGTCTAGTGTTTTCTTCAGAAAGTTTTACGAGCTGAATGCAGATCAATAATGAACACCAAGAGTGAAGTGGAGAGGCCAGCCGCTTCCTGTGGACCTCATGCTACCAGTGATAGGTTTAAGAGAGGCGTTCGAGTCAAAAATACCACACACACCAGGCCCAAACAGTTCCACGCGTAAGAGGTTTAATTGAGAGGGAGAGAGGGGGGAAGTGGCGCGGAAAGAGAGGAGTGGGGGAAAAAAGAAAGAGGGAGGAATGTTCCCCGTGTATTTATGAGTTGTGACGTATGGCCCAGGTAAAGGTGGGAGGCAAGCCTTAGCAACAGGTCTGTAGACCCGCCCATCCATAGGCGCAGGCTTTCGGTGATGCTAACAATCAGTTCAGTTATTTGAGGTAAATCTTAGGAGAGTGTGGGCCATACCTCACTAGGGGAATGCTTGTGATCACAGGGGGACAAGGGGCTGATGGCTGCTTGGGTACCAGCATCACAGCAGCTCCCACCCTGGTGACACGGTGCTGTAAGAAGAGACCATGCTGTCAGGCATTTGTCTATATTAAGGAGCAAGGTCTACTTTCCGCCTTTATCAAGCTCAGCTGTTGCTACAGAGACTGCTACAGCTGTTTCTAAGCGCCCATAAGAAGGTCTGCTGCTCTCTGCTAAAGTCACATTGAGAAGCACTGCTAACCTCGCGCCTTTGTCTTCTGAAGTCAGCATCTGCTTTCTGAATCCAGTTTTAGCCTTCTCAAAGCCAGGATTGTTGGGTCCCTAGACCTGCATTATCTCTTGAGATGTGGCAGGTGGCTACTTAAAATTGGCCACATATTTAAATGCATGCATTATGTTTGTCTTTTGAAGCCAGACAGAGAATTTACTTATACATGAGTTCACCTCTGGCTTACACTCTTGGAATATATTATTTGTGTATATATATTTATATATGCATATTATAGGGGAAATATGATAGTAATTAGCATTCGGAAAAAGAACATACAGATTTTTTTAAAAACTTATTTTATGTGTATGGTGTTTTGTCCACAGGCATGTCTGTGTACCAAATGTATGCTTGTACCCAAGGAAGCCAGAAGGCATCATGTCCCCTGGAACTGGAGTTACAGAGGGCTGTGGGCCACCTTATGGCTGCTGGGAACTGAATTTCTGGTTCTCTGAAAAGAGCAGACAAAAATTCTCCTAAAGCCTCTCTCCAGCTCCACACATGGAGTTTTATAATGTACACAGTCCAGTGCTTATTCAAATGCAGAATTTCCAACAGGATAAGGTACTGAAAGCGTAACCAGCTACCCTTGTAGCCACTTCCCGTTGTTGCTGGAACAGATTCCCACAAACATCCTTTACAATAACATGAATCAATTTTACAGTTTTTTAAAAAAGATTTATTTATTATATATAAGTTCACTTTAGCTGTCTTCAGACACACCAGAAGAGGGCGTCAGACCTCATTCCGGATGGTTGTGAGCCACTGCGTGGTTGCTGCGATTTGAACTCAGGACCTTTGGAAGAACAGTCAGTGCTCTTAATCGCTGAGCCATCTCACCAGCCCTGATTTTATAGTTTTGGAGGCAAGACTGTTTTGAAATGGGTGTTAGACTCCTAAATGGAAGATGCCTGTGGGGTTGTATTGCTTCTGGAGAGTTTAGGAGTGAGCCTTTTCCTGCCTTTTCTAGACACAGCTCATATTCCCTGACCCCTGAGTGCGTCCTCTTTGAAAGTAGCCATCTTGTCCCTCTGGCCTTGGTTCCGTCCCCGTGTTCCCTTCTCTGCCCTGACTTCCTGTCTCCCTCTGTCTGTCAAAAAGAGGCCTGTGATTGCTTAGGCCCCAGACTTAGCCCACTTTAAACTTCTTAACCTCACCTGCAATCCTTTCAGTCAGGTCATGCAGGGTCTGGGAGTCAGGCCACAGACTTCTGGTAGAGAGACAGTTCCTTAAGAGGGAGATCAAAAAAACAAAACAAAACAAAAAACGGAAATCAAACCAAAACAAAAAAACAACAACAAAAAAAATAAAAAACCAACAAACAAAAACAAACAAAAAACCCCAAACAAACAAAAAAAGGAGACAAAATGAAAAGTGCTATGGAATTAGCAATGACTATATTAGCCGACTTCTAGAGTTATATGCTTAAGACAACTTCCAGATGTTTTATGATAACATTTCCGAATAATTTGAACTTGTGTTTTGTTTTTAGAGACAAGGTTTCTCTGTGTAGCCCTCGCTGAAACTTGCTAGGTAGACCAGGCTGGCCTTTGTTTACAGAGCTCCACCTGCTGGAGGGCTGGGAATAGAGGTGTGCCCAGCAGCTCCGACTTTTTTTTTTTTTTTTTTTTTTTCCTGCTCCAGTCCATGGAAGGCAACTTTATTTAGTCCCAGGTGACGAGCCAGGTACGGCTTCAGCTTTATTTGACCTTCGTGGGGCTCAGGTTGTTGGTATGGCCACACGTCTTCTTGAGGCAGTTGACTGAACGGGTGTGTGTGTGGGGGGTGTGGTGCAGGCGTGCGTAGCACTTGTTGCAGATCATCTTGTCTTGGTTGTACTTCTGGGCAAGCTGATGAAGGGACGGCTCGATGATGCCACCGCGCAGGCGCAGCATCAGGCGCAAGGTGGACTCTTTCTGGATGTTGGACAGGGTGCGACCATCCTCCAGCAGTTATCAGTCTCTGCAGGCCAGGTGAGATGCCTTCCTTGTCTTGGATCTTGGCCTTGACATTCTCGATGGTATCACTGGGCTCGACCTCAGGAGGATGGATAGTCTTGGTCGCCAGGGTCTACACGGAGATCTACATGTTGGCATCTGCTGCTTGGCCGCCTCATTGAAGAGAGAGAAGACAGTCAGCTTGGACTTTTAACAAAGCTGGGGAAAGATCCCCTGATGTCCGCTGGCAGCTTTCTCCACTCAGAGCACAGTCTTCCAGACTTCATTTTTGTTTAGCTTCTCCCCCCCTCACCCGCCCCTTTTAATGTGTCTGGGTGTTTTGCCTACATGTTTGTCTGTGTACCATGTGTGTGCCTGTTGCTCATAGAGACCAGAAGAGGGCATTGGATTCCCTGAGACTGGAGTTACAGAGGGTTGTGAGTCACTATGTGGCTATTGGGAATCACACCCAGGTCCTCTGTAAGAGCAGCCAGTGTTACTAGCTTAGCCACAATGGGGCAGGGGTGGTGCTTGCCTTTAATGTCAGCACTTGGGAGGCAGAGGCAGGCGGAGCTCCAAGTTCAAGGCTAGCCTGGTCTACAGAGTGAGTTCCAGGACAGCTAGAGCTACAAGAAGCCTTGTCTCAGAAAAAAACACCCACACCTCCCAAAAACCTCAGCCAAGCCATCTCTCCAGTCCTCTGTTTAGCTTTTTCCTCTACCAAGCCACACACATTTCTCTCTTTTTAAAATTTAAAATTTTATTTGTTTGTTTGTTTATTTATTTATTTATTTATTTATTTTTCGAGACAGAGTTTCTCTGCCTCTGCCTCCCAAGTGCTGGGACTAAAGGCGTGCGCCACCATTGCCTGGCTCAAATGTATGTCTTAAACCAGTCCTTTAAAAGATAAAAGTGTAAAGACTGCGACTCGCTCTACAACGTGTTCAGAAGGTTGTCTGGTTGCATTTAATTAGAGAGAGATAGGTAAGGCCAATAGAAACAGCCAGTAAAGCAACAGCTGTCGAAGTGGAGGCAGGGGGTGATCACAGCTGCTGGCGTAGTAACAAACTCCATTTCAAGGTCCTGAGAAATGTGTGGCAGGACAGGAGCTTGCACCTGTCCAGCCACACTGCGGAGTAACAGAGTATAAAATAGTGTTAAATATGCACATAGGGCACACGGCCTGTAATCTCAGCAAAGGGAGGCAGACTGGAAGATTAAGAATTTAAGGGCAGCTTTGGCTCCATAGTGAGTCTGAGGCCAGCCTGAGCTACAGGAGAACCTGCTTTAAAAAAAAAAAAAAAAGAAGTGGTGGACGGTGCTGGAGAGATGTTCCAATGGGTAAGAGCTTTGACGGCTCTTCCAGAGGATCCACGTTCAGTTTCTAGGACCTTCGGCGTGACAGTTCACAGTCGGCTGTAATTTCATTTCCAGAAGATCCAACTCTCCCTTCTGGTCTCCAAGAGCACTGCACGTAAGTGGTACACAGATACATGTGCAGGCAGTACACCCATACACATAAAAAACAAAATCAAAAACAAAAACAAAAAAAAAAAACCCCTGTGTATCTTTATAATATAACACGAGTCACCCCTCCCCCCTCGCCCGCTGCTCATATTTGACCAGAAGAACAAGCTGTTTCCTTACCTCTTATCTCTGTAGCTTCAGTGGTTTCCCAGGGTGTCTTGCTCCCTGGGGACCGTTAGTGATATGTCTGTAGATATTCTGGTTGTCACACCTGGCCTCAGTGGCACTGCACCTGGGGGTGAGGGGCAGATACCAGAATTGCTGCTAAGCACCCCACAACGGACAAGACTGCCTGTGGCAACATCAAGTCCTAAATGTCAGCACTGTGAAGCTGGTGGGGTGGGGGAAGTGGGTTAGGAAGGTGTGATTTGATGTTTGGCAGACTTTTCTCTTTGCTTTGATATTAGATAAAGGAGGGGGCACCGTTTACGGTTTTAATATTAAAGTACAACACTAGAGGGCACTGCCTGCTCAAAAGTTGCAATTTCTGTGCTGGTGGTGGGGTCTTGGCAAAAAAAGTGACTGACAGGGAGGTGATTAAAGAGCTATGAAACAGATATAATCCAAAACAGTCCTAACAGGTACTGTATCTGGAGCCAGAAGGGCAGAGCCACTGTTTGTTTGTTTGTTTGTTTTTTCTTTTTCTTTTTCTTCCTATAATGATGTCTTGGGAGCTTTTGTCAGAGGAAGGGGGAGGATCTCGCTGGATTTCACAGCAGGAATACCCACTTCATCAGCACCTCCTCTGAGCAGGTGATCCGCACCTCCTCTGAGCAGGTGATGGGAGGCGCTCTTCCTGGGCTATCTGCATCCTTGCAATACTTCGAAGTCACATCTGGAGCAGGAGTCAATTGGGCAGGCAGAGCTCAAGACTGGTGACTAAAAACCTCTTACAGAGGATCCAGGTTTGGTTTTCAGCAAGCAGACTGTCTCACAACTAACTGTCTGTAACTCCAGTTCCAGGGCATCCCATATGGTCTTCTGACCTCTGTGGGTTCTTCTAGGCACACATATAGTGCACAGAGATACATGCAGGCAAAACACTCATACACATAAGAAAATAAAATCAATCTAAACCAGCTGGTTGCTTGAAGCTCTTCAATTGTAAGAGGGTGCTCAGCAGTTCCTCTTGAGGTTCCATCCAACTTTAAAAAATAAAACAATTGCTTTTCCTTTTAGTATCAGGTCCATAACTGAACTGGAAAGATTTTTCTTTTCTCTTTTGAGACAGGATAGGCTTGGATTTTTAAAACACAAATCAGTCTCTCGAGTCGACAAGATGGCTCAGCAGGTAAAGATACCTGCTGATGAGCCCGACCACCTGAGTTCAATCCTAGGACCCACGTGATGGAAGGAGAGATGGACAGTTCCCCTGCAGGTTGTCATCTGACCTTCACATGGGCCCTGAAGCACAAGGCACCCACCTCAAATTAATAAACACAGAAATCAGTTCTTCCTCACATTGACTCTATATATTTCCCTTTATTATTAAATACTTTAAGATGTAGCACAAGATTCTGAGGACAGATTCCCATAAATTGACATTCAACTTAAAATCTCAGCAATCTGATGGAAGCCCCTCATCTCCTAACCTCTGTATCCCTCAGTCTCCCTTTCTCCAGTAGAGTGGCACTCTTCTTGTCACCCGGCTGCTGTGGTCCCCAGATTGATGAGTTTGATGGGGAACATTTCCATATGTGTTTTTCTACTTGTAGAATATATGTTAAATATATACAGTAACATGTTTGTGCATATTTTAAAACCTTACATAAGTGGCCTCATAATTGTTCTGTAATGTGTGTCCCCTTAGACTTTGGCTTGTAAGATTTACCTGTGTTGATACACATAGCTTTGGTAATTGTATACCACCGTTTTTGGTATTTGCATATTTGATAATATGCAAATATGCCCAGGCCTTGGCCCATGGGTCCTCAACTATTTTTTTTGTGAAATGTCTTTTTCTGAATGCCTTAAGAAAAACAATATTTTTTTGTGATATGAAATTAATAATGGGGCAAGAAATATCATTCTTAATATTTTGATACAAAAATTCAAATTTCAGTGTCTATAAATAAACAAGATGCTGCTGGCTGGGTAGTCCCTCGGGTGTTTAGGCCTTGTGGGTAATTGCCACAGAGCAGGTGGCCCATCGGACCCTTCAGAGTTCAGGCTTGCTCTCCTGATGTACACATAGGAATGGGGTTGCTGGATTGCCCATAATTTTTACTGTCTTATCAACTGAGTCTGAATTTTAAAATGCAAAATCCTATAATCTACAGCTTCAAAGTGTTTGCTTTCAAAAACTATTGAACAAACATAAAAATAATTCTCTGAATCTCAGCTTTCATTAGATTTGAGAGATGAGCGTTAACAGAGTCTTTGATGTGACTCCCTCCTCCAGATGGGCACTGGCTGCTGCACCAACAGGGAGAGTTAGGCTTCTCTCTTCCGGATAGAATGCCTGGAGTGGGAGAGAGCAGACAAATAATGGGCTGCTATGAGTCCTTGTCTTACTTTAAGGGTCATGCATACCTGTAATCAGCAGAGGCTGGACCGAGGGCACCCTGAGTTCCAGGCTAGCTAGGCATGGAAACTGATAGACTATCACCCACATCTTTTCCTAGAGCGTGACATAGAGGATGGTATTTTCTAACTTCTCTTTATACAGTGCCTGTCTCTAGCAAGTCATGGAAGCTCAAGATGTACTGGTCGAATGATTAGAGCATTATTAGGTGTTCTTTAGGCGTTTAAATGCTCAGTAGGGTGAACGTTGGAAATCCATTGAACTACTTGGATAGTGATATAATTTAATAGTAAGCAACGCTATACGTAACATACACTGTTTCTGTCTAAGCGTTTTACATAATAACCAGCCAGCAGCTTTGCTTTCAAGCTTGTGAGATAATGATAATGAAACTGTCATGACTTCCCAGGCAGGTGCCAGGCACTGTCCTAACTAAGTAGCCTGTGTAGACTCATTTAATCATGCAACTATCACTGAGGGCAGTACTGGTGTGTTAGCTCCATTTTCACCAATGAGGAAACTTGTTTAAGTGACTTCCTGAGGTCACAGGACTAGTTATGGCAGAGCAGAGATTTAAATCCAAACTGTTTTGAAGGAGTCTGTTCTTTTTTTTTTTTTTTTTTAAAGATTTATTTATTTATTTCATGTATATGAGTATATACCATAGCTGTACAGATAGTTGTGTGCCTTCATCTGGTTGTTGGGAATTGACTTTTAGGACCTCTGCTTGCTCCGGTCAACCGCACTCCGATCGGCCTGCTTACTCTTACTCCGGCCCAAAGATTTATTTTTTATTATAAACAAGTACATTGTAGCTGTCTTCATTCAGATGCACCAGAAGAGGGTGTCAGATCTCATTATGGGTGGTTGGGAGTCACCAGGTGGTTACTGGGATTTGAACTCAGGACCTTCAGAAGAGCAGTTGGTGCTTTTACCCACTGAGCCATCTCACCAGCCCCAGGAATCTGTTCTTTAAACCTATAAATTCTTCCAGTCTGACCTTTTTTTAAATTTACATTTCTAGCCTGGTGGTGTTGATGCACGCCTTTAATCCCAGCACTTGGGAGGCAGAGGCAAGCGGATTTCTGAGTTCGAGGCCAGCCTGGTCTACAGAGTGAGTTCCAGGACAGTCAGGGCTACACAGAGAAACTCTGTCTCAAAAAAACAAAACAAAACAAAACAAAACAAAAATTACCTGCCCCACCCCACTCCTGTGTGTGTACATGTGTGTGCATGCTCATGTGTGTACGCACATCTATGGAAGCCAAAGGACAACTTTTGGGAGCTGGCCCTCTCCTTCCACTCTGATGGTCTGGAGCTTGATCTCAGATGTCAGGCATGGTGAGTAGCACCTTTTCCAGCTGACCCAGCTTGCTGGCCCCAGTCTAATTGGCCATGGTATATAATAGAAAAAAATTAAAGTTATATTTATATCAAACATCTCTCTCTCTCTCTCTCTCTCTTTCCTTTTCTTTCTTCAGGATAGGATTTCTCTGTATAGCCCTGGCTGTCCTGGAACTCACTCTGCAGACCAGGCTGGCCTTGAACTCAGAAATCTGCCTGCCTCTGCCTCCCAAGTGCTGGGATTAAAGGCATGTGCCACCAGTGCCTGGCCATCTTTCTTTCTTTTCTTTGTGTGTGGTAATACTGTGTATGCTGTGTGTACTTATGTGTAGATGCTAGATGTCAGGTGAGTTCCTCTCCACTTTGCTCTCTACTTTCTTATTGTTATTGTTGTTATTAATACCATTACTATTATTTTGTGGTGCTAGGGCTTGGACTTAGGGCCTCACACATGCTCCGCAAATGTTCCACTATTGGACTTCCTTGCCCCTGACTGGATTTTTTGAGAGAGTCTCTTTCTGAACCTGAGGTTCTGTACTCACTGAGCTGACCAGCCACTGAGCCCCAGGAACCCGACAGTTTGTACCTTCTATACTGGACGCTTTATTTTTATTTTACTTTTATAGGTGTATAGGTGTTTTGTTTGCATGTATGTATGTATATGTACCCACATACATTTTTGGTGCCCACAGAGGTCAGAAGACAGCATTGAATGCCCTGGAACTGGAGTTCCAAATGGTTGTGACTCACCATGTATATGTTGGAAATCAAATGTGGGTCCTCTGCAAGAGCAACAGGTATTCTTAACCACTGAGCCATCTCTCCAGCTGCTCATTCTGGGCTTTTCACGGAAGTGCTGGGCATTCAAACTTTGATCCACATGTTTACACTGTAAACACTTTGCTAATTGAGCCATCTCACCAGCCCCATGTTAATGATTCTGAATAGCCACATGTACGAAATGTTTTAGAAGGGCCGGCAGTCTGGCTCAGCAGGTAAACAAGCTCCCGTCCAAGTCTGTAATCTGAGAACTGACTCCTGCAATCCTCTAACCCCAGCACTCAGAGACAGAGGCAGGTGATCTGAGTGAGTGTCAGGACAGACAGGGCTATGCAGAGAGACCCTGTCTCCAAAAACAAAGCAAAGCAAAGCAAAACAACAACAGCAAAGCTTGATCCACAGTCACAAAGACAACTCCTGCCCCTGGTGCTGAGGGTGAGACCCTCAGCCTCACAGGTCTGAGACAGACACTCCGCCCACTGTGCCTACAGCCTCCCGATAAGACAACCCTTCCTGTATAGCTCCTTCCAATTTTTTCAAAAGCACTTAAAAGATACTTGCGATCACAGAATATAGTTGTTTATTTTGATTTTTTCTTTTAAAACAATGGGCATTTGTTTTAAATGATTACAATTACTTAAAATACCTACACGGCCATAATGATGTGTCATCATTTGTTTACTATTCCCCAACGTTAGACAATCCATTTTCTCATATCTGCTGCTTCTGTACCCATCTTTCTTCAAAAACTATTTCATATTCAAGATTTTCCTCTTCTGGTCTGGTTCCTGCAAGTGAAGGAGTTGCTTGATACTTTCTTTCTTTCTTTCTTTCTTTCTTTCTTTCTTTCTTTCTTTCTT
>JADRCD010240878.1:0-14928 GCA_019843815.1 Montemys delectorum
TTCTACAGGTACTGCACATTTGGTATATAGCCATACATTTAGGCAAAATATCCATATCCATTTGTCTTAGTTAGGGTTACTATTGCTGGATGAAATACCATGACCAAAAACACCCCGGGGGAGGAAAGAGTTTATTTGGCTTACATGTCTCAAGTTACAGTCTGCTGAGGGAAGCCAAGGCAGGAACTCAAACTAGGCAGGAACCTAGATGCAGGAGCTGATGCAGAGGCCATGGAGGGGTACTGCTTACTGGCTTGCTCCTCATGGCTTGCTTCTCCTGCTTTCTTATAGAACCAAATGTAGCATTGCCCACCATGAGCTGGGCCCTCCCACAACAATTTCTAGTCAAGAAAAATGCCCTACAAGCTTGCCTACAGGCCAACCTACTGGTGGTCTTTTCTCAGCTGAGGTTCCCTCTTCCCACATGGCTCTTGCATGTGTTGAGTTGACAAAAACAAAACTGGCTAAATTTCTATCATAGCTTGGTGCTGCTCTTAAAAACTTAAAGAAATGGACTTAAAATTCATCCTGTTAGAGCAACAAAGCCACTAGGAGAAAGAGTATTACTGGAGTAGCCGTCCTAAGAGGACATATATGAGCACTGAGGGGTCGCTGCAGGGGGTGGGGGACGACTGAAGCAGCCTCCTTCTCTAGCCGCAGGGCAAAAATGTCTGCAGGCTTAGATTTTTCAAAACCTACTTTAATTAGGCTCTCAAGTGTTTCAACCTCCCTTCTAACCCACCTATCTATGGTAGGGGAGAAAGATGCTTAATAGGACAAAGGGGAATGTAGACTTGTTTAGAAGTAGTTCTTTGGCACAGTTCCAAACACAAGTCAGTAGCAGCTGCTTGCTCCAGAAGTTCCCCCGTGCGTTTCTCTCTACGAGATCAGCGAAGACCGGCAATGCATTGCAAGGTGAACCAATGCAAGAGTATCGCTCGCTGTCTGTTGGGTTACACTTACACACTCTTTCTAAACATCGTATGCTCTCTCAAGTGTCTGGGTGAGCAAAATGCCCTTCCACAGGTCAGCTTCCAGAAAACACCACATCTCTGCTCCAGTAAAACTTCAGACAGCTTCCAGAAAAACTTCACACAACACAACCGAGTCTCCAAAGAAACCAGAAATTTCCACCTCAAGTTTTTTAAAGATATATTTTTTTATTTTATGTATATGAGTACACTGTAGCTGTCTTCAGACGCACCAGAAGAGGGCGTCAGATCTCATTATAGAGGGTTGTGAGCCACCATGTGGTTGCTGGGACTTGAACTCAGGAACTGAGCCATCTTTCCAGCTCCCATCTATGTTGTTGTTGTTGTTTTTTTTAAGATTTATTTATTTATTTTATGTATGTGAGTACACTGTAGCTGTACAGATAGTTGTAAGCCTTCATGTGGTTGTTGGGAATTGAATTTAGGACCTCTGCTCTTTCTGGTCAACCCTGCTCACTCAGTCCCTGCTCACTCCCTCTGATTTATTATTATACATAAGTACACTGTAGCTGTCTTCAGACACACCAGAAGAAGATGTCAGATCTCATTATGGGTGGTTGTGAGCCACCATGTGGTTGCTGTGACTTGAACTCAGGACCTTCGGAAGAGCAGTCAGTGCTCTTATCCACCAAGCCATCTCACCAGCCCTGTTTTTGTTTTGTTTTGTTTTGTTTTGTTTTTTGTTTTTTGTTTTTTCGAGACAGGGTTTCTCTGTATAGCCCTGGCTGTCCTGGAACTCACTCTGTAGACCAGGCTGGCCTCGAACTCAGAAATCCACCTGCCTCTGCCTCCCAAGTGCTGAGATTAAAGGTGTGCGCCACCACCGTCTGGCTTGTTTTTGTTTTTTAAAGAACTATTTTTTTTTTATGTATATGAGTACAACATTGTAGCTGTCTTCAGACACACCAGAAGAGGGCATCAGATCCCATTACAGATGGTTGTGAGCCACCATGTGGTTGCTGAGAATTGAACTCAGAACCTCTGGAAAAGCAGTCAGTGCTCTTAACCCCTGAACCATCTCTCCAGTCCCTCCCCCAGCTATGGTCTTATTAACAGGTAGGGTAGTGGCTGGCTTCAAGGGATACTTGCTGTTCTTCAAGAGGACTGGCAGTTTGTTTGAAGCACCCACATCAGATGACTTACACCCTTCTGTAACTCCGGCTCCAGAGGGTCTGATGCTCTCTCTTCTGGCCTCAGAAGGCACCTACATGGCATACACACACAGACATGTGCATGTAAATAAATATGTAAAGTTAGGTAAGACAACACAGCTTTTAAGACATAAAAAGGACAAGCACCAGAGTTCGAAGGAATATGAATTACCCCCAAGTCCAGGCCCTTGAGTCTGCTGGATGGTCAGCTTATGTCTGGGGAAGTTAAGTGACCTGCTCGAGGATGCAGAGGGATCCTAGTCCTGCTGCTCTGAGCAGGCTGCCAAATGCACTGCCTGCTTGAATCCTTCTTCTCTGATGATTTTGGAGGCTTATTGCCTGAATTCCAATGTCCTCATCTGTAAAATAGAGTGATTAGTTTAGTCATAAGGCCAATGATTCCATCAATTCCATCCATGGAGTGAAGCCCTGCTTTGATTTCCAGGCTCACCTGATGAAGTCTCCCCAAGTACTCTGGGCTCAGATGCTCAGTGTCGGATGCTCAGTGGAACTTCGCCCTGGATTGTGAACTTGTGATGTGCCAGGAGGAGGTGGCCCAGACTCCATGCCCAGTTCCCACCCCTTAGACCTTACCCTGAGTTCATGTGTCATTGGTTGTCCTTGAAGTTTGCAGAGGGCAGGGGGTCCATGTTCTCACAGATAGCACCAGAGAAACCAGAACTGTTTAAACACACAGGCTCTTCAACTGACAAAACTGACTCCTGTTCATCCAGGGGGCTGGAGTGGATGTTGTTTCACAACCTGGTGGTCTTTAGCTGTTCTGTGGAGTCAGCCCTTACCCGAATCCCCCTTATCTTCAGCATCACTTCTCGGTCAGTGGAACCTGTCTTATGAAAGAGGTCCTATGCACTCTGCAAAAGAGTTTGCTGTTATGCTTCTTACAAACCCTTCCTCCTCCCCAGGCCCTTATCCTGAACATTGTGTCTCCATCCATAGAAACACCACTCTTTTGGAAGAGGTCACAGGTGCTTTGCAAAAGACAGGTATTTTCCAAGGGAGTGTGAGCCAGTCATCGTCGTTGTTGTCGTCGTTGTCATTATTATTATTATTATTATTATTATTATTATTATTATTATTATTATATGCAAGTGCACTGTAGCTCGCCTCTCTCCATCACCACTCACTCCCTTACTCTGTCATCTCTGCTGCCTCCTATGGGACTTTACTGACCACTGTCTAACTCAGCCACACACTAACCCTATCCATCCCCTATCAACACTGGAGATCAAGTCCTTCTCTCCCCTCTGTTTTTGTTTTTTGTTTTTTGTTTTTGTTTTTTTTGAGACAGGGTTTCTCTGTGTAGCCCTGGCTGTCCTGGGACTCACTCTGTAGACCAGGCTGGCCTCAAACTCAGAAATCCACCTGCCTCTGCCTCCCAAGTGCTGGGACTAAAGGCATGCGCCACCATCGCCCGGCTTTATTTATTATTTATCTATTTATTTATTTATTATTTATAAAGATTTATTTATTATTATACATAAATACACTGTAACTGTCTTCAGACACACCAGAGGAGGGCATCAGATTTCATTACAGGTGGTTGTGAACTACCATGTGGTTGCTGGGATTTGAACTCAGGACCTTCAGAAGAGCAGTCAGTGCTCTTACCCTCTGAGTCATCTCACCAGCCCTATTTATTTATTTTTTAAGATTTATTTTATCTATATGAGTACACTGTAGCTGTCTTCAGACACACCAGAAGAGGGGATCAGATCAAATGATGGATGGTTGTGAGCCACCATGTAGTTGCTGGGAATTGAACTCAGGACCTCTGGAAGAACAGTGAGTGAGTGCTCTTAACCATTGAGCCATCCCTCCAGCCCCTTCTCTCTCCACTGGACCAATGTCCCTCATCCCTTTCTCCTGAATGGCAGGGCTGCTTTAAAGTAATTTTTATGAGCCGGGCGGTGGTGGCGCACGCCTTTAATCCCAGCACTTGGGAGGCAGAGGCAGGTGGATTTCTGAGTTCGAGGCCAGCCTGGTCTACAGAGTGAGTTCCAGGACAGCCAAGGCTACACAGAGAAACCCTGTCTCGAAAAACAAAAACAAAAACAAAAACAAAAACAAAAACAAAAAAAACAAAACAAAAAAAAAGTAATTTTTGTGACCCCTCACAGCTGCTAAGCTTGAGGGACTTCCTCACCGGATTCACCAATCTCAACTCAAGCCCCTTTTCCCCCCACCCCAGGGTAACTTCCCATCTACATATCAACCCCAACAGGACCCTGCTCCTTAAGAGGATGCTGAGAGCAGTCACCTTGTCTCCAGTCTCAGAAGAGGGAGGCCTCACTCTGGCAGCTGTGCTCAACTCTCCTGGAGTGGACATAGCTGTTTCCTCCTTCTCCTCTTGTTTGCTTCTCTCCAGGGTAACTCTTACACATGGAGATCAGAGGCTCAAGAAACCCTCACTTGTAACAAACAGCCCTCTCAAATAGGGTCAGGGAATTGTTTCCTAGCAGCTTATTCTGTGACTCTTGATTTCAGATGTCAAGCCTTCAGAATGTCGAGGGGGAAAGTTCTGGGTACTTTAAGCTTGTACTGTTTTGCTGTAGCTGTAGCTGTAGCTGTCCAAAAAAGAACACACCCCTTCTTTGTGCTCGTGTGGTTCCTATTTTGAGCATCCTCTGTCACTACTCACCAAATCCCCCAGTTGAACTATTTTAAGACCCCTCCCCCATACAGTCTTCCTCTGCGTTGTCTGTAGGTTGCCTGCCTGGAGCTCTCTTAGGGGCAGGCTGTTACTTAATTTTTTTTTCCTTGCTGTTCAGAGAAAACTCCTACAGTGAGGGAATCATCATTCTTGTTCATGAGTACATGGGGGAAATAAGTAACAAGGCTTTGTTTAGAGCAGCGATTCTCAATCTGCGCATCACAACCCCTTTGGGGTCAAAGGACCCTTTCACTCGGAGCCGTATCCCAGGAATCCTGCATATCAGATTATTTTTACATTACAATTCATAACAATAGCAAAACTACAGTTATGAGGTTGCAACGAAGTACTTTTTTGGTTGGGGGGGGGTCACCACAACATGAGGAACTGTATTAAAGGGTCGCAGCATCAGGAAGGTTGAGAACCACTGGTCTAGTGTTTTCTTCAGAAAGTTTTACGAGCTGAATGCAGATCAATAATGAACACCAAGAGTGAAGTGGAGAGGCCAGCCGCTTCCTGTGGACCTCATGCTACCAGTGATAGGTTTAAGAGAGGCGTTCGAGTCAAAAATACCACACACACCAGGCCCAAACAGTTCCACGCGTAAGAGGTTTAATTGAGAGGGAGAGAGGGGGGAAGTGGCGCGGAAAGAGAGGAGTGGGGGAAAAAAGAAAGAGTGAGGAATGTTCCCCGTGTATTTATGAGTTGTGACGTATGGCCCAGGTAAAGGTGGGAGGCAAGCCTTAGCAACAGGTCTGTAGACCCGCCCATCCATAGGCGCAGGCTTTCGGTGATGCTAACAATCAGTTCAGTTATTTGAGGTAAATCTTAGGAGAGTGTGGGCCATACCTCACTAGGGGAATGCTTGTGATCACAGGGGGACAAGGGGCTGATGGCTGCTTGGGTACCAGCATCACAGCAGCTCCCACCCTGGTGACACGGTGCTGTAAGAAGAGACCATGCTGTCAGGCATTTGTCTATATTAAGGAGCAAGGTCTACTTTCCGCCTTTATCAAGCTCAGCTGTTGCTACAGAGACTGCTACAGCTGTTTCTAAGCGCCCATAAGAAGGTCTGCTGCTCTCTGCTAAAGTCACATTGAGAAGCACTGCTAACCTCGCGCCTTTGTCTTCTGAAGTCAGCATCTGCTTTCTGAATCCAGTTTTAGCCTTCTCAAAGCCAGGATTGTTGGGTCCCTAGACCTGCATTATCTCTTGAGATGTGGCAGGTGGCTACTTAAAATTGGCCACATATTTAAATGCATGCATTATGTTTGTCTTTTGAAGCCAGACAGAGAATTTACTTATACATGAGTTCACCTCTGGCTTACACTCTTGGAATATATTATTTGTGTATATATATTTATATATGCATATTATAGGGGAAATATGATAGTAATTAGCATTCGGAAAAAGAACATACAGATTTTTTTAAAAACTTATTTTATGTGTATGGTGTTTTGTCCACAGGCATGTCTGTGTACCAAATGTATGCTTGTACCCAAGGAAGCCAGAAGGCATCATGTCCCCTGGAACTGGAGTTACAGAGGGCTGTGGGCCACCTTATGGCTGCTGGGAACTGAATTTCTGGTTCTCTGAAAAGAGCAGACAAAAATTCTCCTAAAGCCTCTCTCCAGCTCCACACATGGAGTTTTATAATGTACACAGTCCAGTGCTTATTCAAATGCAGAATTTCCAACAGGATAAGGTACTGAAAGCGTAACCAGCTACCCTTGTAGCCACTTCCCGTTGTTGCTGGAACAGATTCCCACAAACATCCTTTACAATAACATGAATCAATTTTACAGTTTTTTAAAAAAGATTTATTTATTATATATAAGTTCACTTTAGCTGTCTTCAGACACACCAGAAGAGGGCGTCAGACCTCATTCCGGATGGTTGTGAGCCACCGCGTGGTTGCTGCGATTTGAACTCAGGACCTTTGGAAGAACAGTCAGTGCTCTTAATCGCTGAGCCATCTCACCAGCCCTGATTTTATAGTTTTGGAGGCAAGACTGTTTTGAAATGGGTGTTAGACTCCTAAATGGAAGATGCCTGTGGGGTTGTATTGCTTCTGGAGAGTTTAGGAGTGAGCCTTTTCCTGCCTTTTCTAGACACAGCTCATATTCCCTGACCCCTGAGTGCGTCCTCTTTGAAAGTAGCCATCTTGTCCCTCTGGCCTTGGTTCCGTCCCCGTGTTCCCTTCTCTGCCCTGACTTCCTGTCTCCCTCTGTCTGTCAAAAAGAGGCCTGTGATTGCTTAGGCCCCAGACTTAGCCCACTTTAAACTTCTTAACCTCACCTGCAATCCTTTCAGTCAGGTCATGCAGGGTCTGGGAGTCAGGCCACAGACTTCTGGTAGAGAGACAGTTCCTTAAGAGGGAGATCAAAAAAACAAAACAAAACAAAAAACGGAAATCAAACCAAAACAAAAAAACAACAACAAAAAAAATAAAAAACCAACAAACAAAAACAAACAAAAAACCCCAAACAAACAAAAAAAGGAGACAAAATGAAAAGTGCTGTGGAATTAGCAATGACTATATTAGCCGACTTCTAGAGTTATATGCTTAAGACAACTTCCAGATGTTTTATGATAACATTTCCGAATAATTTGAACTTGTGTTTTGTTTTTAGAGACAAGGTTTCTCTGTGTAGCCCTCGCTGAAACTTGCTAGGTAGACCAGGCTGGCCTTTGTTTACAGAGCTCCACCTGCTGGAGGGCTGGGAATAGAGGTGTGCCCAGCAGCTCCGACTTTTTTTTTTTTTTTTTTTTTTTCCTGCTCCAGTCCATGGAAGGCAACTTTATTTAGTCCCAGGTGACGAGCCAGGTACGGCTTCAGCTTTATTTGACCTTCGTGGGGCTCAGGTTGTTGGTATGGCCACACGTCTTCTTGAGGCAGTTGACTGAACGGGTGTGTGTGTGGGGGGTGTGGTGCAGGCGTGCGTAGCACTTGTTGCAGATCATCTTGTCTTGGTTGTACTTCTGGGCAAGCTGATGAAGGGACGGCTCGATGATGCCACCGCGCAGGCGCAGCATCAGGCGCAAGGTGGACTCTTTCTGGATGTTGGACAGGGTGCGACCATCCTCCAGCAGTTATCAGTCTCTGCAGGCCAGGTGAGATGCCTTCCTTGTCTTGGATCTTGGCCTTGACATTCTCGATGGTATCACTGGGCTCGACCTCAGGAGGATGGATAGTCTTGGTCGCCAGGGTCTACACGGAGATCTACATGTTGGCATCTGCTGCTTGGCCGCCTCATTGAAGAGAGAGAAGACAGTCAGCTTGGACTTTTAACATAGCTGGGGAAAGATCCCCTGATGTCCGCTGGCAGCTTTCTCCACTCAGAGCACAGTCTTCCAGACTTCATTTTTGTTTAGCTTCTCCCCTCCTCACCCGCCCCTTTTAATGTGTCTGGGTGTTTTGCCTACATGTTTGTCTGTGTACCATGTGTGTGCCTGTTGCTCATAGAGACCAGAAGAGGGCATTGGATTCCCTGAGACTGGAGTTACAGAGGGTTGTGAGCCACTATGTGGCTATTGGGAATCACACCCAGGTCCTCTGTAAGAGCAGCCAGTGTTACTAGCTTAGCCACAATGGGGCAGGGGTGGTGCTTGCCTTTAATGTCAGCACTTGGGAGGCAGAGGCAGGCGGAGCTCCAAGTTCAAGGCTAGCCTGGTCTACAGAGTGAGTTCCAGGACAGCTAGAGCTACAAGAAGCCTTGTCTCAGAAAAAAACACCCACACCTCCCAAAAACCCCAGCCAAGCCATCTCTCCAGTCCTCTGTTTAGCTTTTTCCTCTACCAAGCCACACACATTTCTCTCTTTTTAAAATTTAAAATTTTATTTGTTTGTTTGTTTGTTTATTTATTTATTTATTTATTTATTTTTCGAGACAGAGTTTCTCTGCCTCTGCCTCCCAAGTGCTGGGACTAAAGGCGTGCGCCACCATTGCCTGGCTCAAATGTATGTCTTAAACCAGTCCTTTAAAAGATAAAAGTGTAAAGACTGCGACTCGCTCTACAACGTGTTCAGAAGGTTGTCTGGTTGCATTTAATTAGAGAGAGATAGGTAAGGCCAATAGAAACAGCCAGTAAAGCAACAGCTGTCGAAGTGGAGGCAGGGGGTGATCACAGCTGCTGGCGTAGTAACAAACTCCATTTCAAGGTCCTGAGAAATGTGTGGCAGGACAGGAGCTTGCACCTGTCCAGCCACACTGCGGAGTAACAGAGTATAAAATAGTGTTAAATATGCACATAGGGCACACGGCCTGTAATCTCAGCAAAGGGAGGCAGACTGGAAGATTAAGAATTTAAGGGCAGCTTTGGCTCCATAGTGAGTCTGAGGCCAGCCTGAGCTACAGGAGAACCTGCTTTAAAAAAAAAAAAAAAAGAAGTGGTGGACGGTGCTGGAGAGATGTTCCAATGGGTAAGAGCTTTGACGGCTCTTCCAGAGGATCCACGTTCAGTTTCTAGGACCTTCGGCGTGACAGTTCACAGTCGGCTGTAATTTCATTTCCAGAAGATCCAACTCTCCCTTCTGGTCTCCAAGAGCACTGCACGTAAGTGGTACACAGATACATGTGCAGGCAGTACACCCATACACATAAAAAACAAAATCAAAAACAAAAACAAAAAAAAAAAACCCCTGTGTATCTTTATAATATAACACGAGTCACCCCTCCCCCCTCGCCCGCTGCTCATATTTGACCAGAAGAACAAGCTGTTTCCTTACCTCTTATCTCTGTAGCTTCAGTGGTTTCCCAGGGTGTCTTGCTCCCTGGGGACCGTTAGTGATATGTCTGTAGATATTCTGGTTGTCACACCTGGCCTCAGTGGCACTGCACCTGGGGGTGAGGGGCAGATACCAGAATTGCTGCTAAGCACCCCACAACGGACAAGACTGCCTGTGGCAACATCAAGTCCTAAATGTCAGCACTGTGAAGCTGGTGGGGTGGGGGAAGTGGGTTAGGAAGGTGTGATTTGATGTTTGGCAGACTTTTCTCTTTGCTTTGATATTAGATAAAGGAGGGGGCACCGTTTACGGTTTTAATATTAAAGTACAACACTAGAGGGCACTGCCTGCTCAAAAGTTGCAATTTCTGTGCTGGTGGTGGGGTCTTGGCAAAAAAAGTGACTGACAGGGAGGTGATTAAAGAGCTATGAAACAGATATAATCCAAAACAGTCCTAACAGGTACTGTATCTGGAGCCAGAAGGGCAGAGCCACTGTTTGTTTGTTTGTTTGTTTTTTCTTTTTCTTTTTCTTCCTATAATGATGTCTTGGGAGCTTTTGTCAGAGGAAGGGGGAGGATCTCGCTGGATTTCACAGCAGGAATACCCACTTCATCAGCACCTCCTCTGAGCAGGTGATCCGCACCTCCTCTGAGCAGGTGATGGGAGGCGCTCTTCCTGGGCTATCTGCATCCTTGCAATACTTCGAAGTCACATCTGGAGCAGGAGTCAATTGGGCAGGCAGAGCTCAAGACTGGTGGCTAAAAACCTCTTACAGAGGATCCAGGTTTGGTTTTCAGCAAGCAGACTGTCTCACAACTAACTGTCTGTAACTCCAGTTCCAGGGCATCCCATATGGTCTTCTGACCTCTGTGGGTTCTTCTAGGCACACATATAGTGCACAGAGATACATGCAGGCAAAACACTCATACACATAAGAAAATAAAATCAATCTAAACCAGCTGGTTGCTTGAAGCCCTTCAATTGTAAGAGGGTGCTCAGCAGTTCCTCTTGAGGTTCCATCCAACTTTAAAAAATAAAACAATTGCTTTTCCTTTTAGTATCAGGTCCATAACTGAACTGGAAAGATTTTTCTTTTCTCTTTTGAGACAGGATAGGCTTGGATTTTTAAAACACAAATCAGTCTCTCGAGTCGACAAGATGGCTCAGCAGGTAAAGATACCTGCTGATGAGCCCGACCACCTGAGTTCAATCCTAGGACCCACGTGATGGAAGGAGAGATGGACAGTTCCCCTGCAGGTTGTCATCTGACCTTCACATAGGCCCTGAAGCACAAGGCACCCACCTCAAATTAATAAACACAGAAATCAGTTCTTCCTCACATTGACTCTATATATTTCCCTTTATTATTAAATACTTTAAGATGTAGCACAAGATTCTGAGGACAGATTCCCATAAATTGACATTCAACTTAAAATCTCAGCAATCTGATGGAAGCCCCTCATCTCCTAACCTCTGTATCCCTCAGTCTCCCTTTCTCCAGTAGAGTGGCACTCTTCTTGTCACCCGGCTGCTGTGGTCCCCAGATTGATGAGTTTGATGGGGAACATTTCCATATGTGTTTTTCTACTTGTAGAATATATGTTAAATATATACAGTAACATGTTTGTGCATATTTTAAAACCTTACATAAGTGGCCTCATAATTGTTCTGTAATGTGTGTCCCCTTAGACTTTGGCTTGTAAGATTTACCTGTGTTGATACACATAGCTTTGGTAATTGTATACCACCGTTTTTGGTATTTGCATATTTGATAATATGCAAATATGCCCAGGCCTTGGCCCATGGGTCCTCAACTATTTTTTTTGTGAAATGTCTTTTTCTGAATGCCTTAAGAAAAACAATATTTTTTTGTGATATGAAATTAATAATGGGGCAAGAAATATCATTCTTAATATTTTGATACAAAAATTCAAATTTCAGTGTCTATAAATAAACAAGATGCTGCTGGCTGGGTAGTCCCTCGGGTGTTTAGGCCTTGTGGGTAATTGCCACAGAGCAGGTGGCCCATCGGACCCTTCAGAGTTCAGGCTTGCTCTCCTGATGTACACATAGGAATGGGGTTGCTGGATTGCCCATAATTTTTACTGTCTTATCAACTGAGTCTGAATTTTAAAATGCAAAATCCTATAATCTACAGCTTCAAAGTGTTTGCTTTCAAAAACTATTGAACAAACATAAAAATAATTCTCTGAATCTCAGCTTTCATTAGATTTGAGAGATGAGCGTTAACAGAGTCTTTGATGTGGCTCCCTCCTCCAGATGGGCACTGGCTGCTGCACCAACAGGGAGAGTTAGGCTTCTCTCTTCCGGATAGAATGCCTGGAGTGGGAGAGAGCAGACAAATAATGGGCTGCTATGAGTCCTTGTCTTACTTTAAGGGTCATGCATACCTGTAATCAGTAGAGGCTGGACCGAGGGCACCCTGAGTTCCAGGCTAGCTAGGCATGGAAACTGATAGACTATCACCCACATCTTTTCCTAGAGCGTGACATAGAGGATGGTATTTTCTAACTTCTCTTTATACAGTGCCTGTCTCTAGCAAGTCATGGAAGCTCAAGATGTACTGGTCGAATGATTAGAGCATTATTAGGTGTTCTTTAGGCGTTTAGATGCTCAGTAGGGTGAACGTTGGAAATCCATTGAACTACTTGGATAGTGATATAATTTAATAGTAAGCAACGCTATACGTAACATACACTGTTTCTGTCTAAGCGTTTTACATAATAACCAGCCAGCAGCTTTGCTTTCAAGCTTGTGAGATAATGATAATGAAACTGTCATGACTTCCCAGGCAGGTGCCAGGCACTGTCCTAACTAAGTAGCCTGTGTAGACTCATTTAATCATGCAACTATCACTGAGGGCAGTACTGGTGTGTTAGCTCCATTTTCACCAATGAGGAAACTTGTTTAAGTGACTTCCTGAGGTCACAGGACTAGTCATGGCAGAGCAGAGATTTAAATCCAAACTGTTTTGAAGGAGTCTGTTCTTTTTTTTTTTTTTTTTTTTAAAGATTTATTTATTTATTTCATGTATATGAGTATATACCATAGCTGTACAGATAGTTGTGTGCCTTCATCTGGTTGTTGGGAATTGACTTTTAGGACCTCTGCTTGCTCCGGTCAACCGCACTCCGATCGGCCTGCTTACTCTTACTCCGGCCCAAAGATTTATTTTTTATTATAAACAAGTACATTGTAGCTGTCTTCATTCAGATGCACCAGAAGAGGGTGTCAGATCTCATTATGGGTGGTTGGGAGTCACCAGGTGGTTACTGGGATTTGAACTCAGGACCTTCAGAAGAGCAGTTGGTGCTTTTACCCACTGAGCCATCTCACCAGCCCCAGGAATCTGTTCTTTAAACCTATAAATTCTTCCAGTCTGACCTTTTTTTAAATTTACATTTCTAGCCTGGTGGTGTTGATGCACGCCTTTAATCCCAGCACTTGGGAGGCAGAGGCAAGCGGATTTCTGAGTTCGAGGCCAGCCTGGTCTACAGAGTGAGTTCCAGGACAGTCAGGGCTACACAGAGAAACTCTGTCTCAAAAAAACAAAACAAAACAAAACAAAAATTACCTGCCCCACCCCACTCCTGTGTGTGTACATGTGTGTGCATGCTCATGTGTGTACGCACATCTATGGAAGCCAAAGGACAACTTTTGGGAGCTGGCCCTCTCCTTCCACTCTGATGGTCTGGAGCTTGATCTCAGATGTCAGGCATGGTGAGTAGCACCTTTTCCAGCTGACCCAGCTTGCTGGCCCCAGTCTAATTGGCCATGGTATATAATAGAAAAAAATTAAAGTTATATTTATATCAAACATCTCTCTCTCTCTCTCTCTCTCTTTCCTTTTCTTTCTTCAGGATAGGATTTCTCTGTATAGCCCTGGCTGTCCTGGAACTCACTCTGTAGACCAGGCTGGCCTTGAACTCAGAAATCCGCCTGCCTCTGCCTCCCAAGTGCTAGGATTAAAGGCATGTGCCACCAGTGCCTGGCCATCTTTCTTTCTTTTCTTTGTGTGTGGTAATACTGTGTATGCTGTGTGTACTTATGTGTAGATGCTAGATGTCAGGTGAGTTCCTCTCCACTTTGCTCTCTACTTTCTTATTGTTATTGTTGTTATTAATATCATTACTATTATTTTGTGGTGCTAGGGCTTGGACTT
Organism: Montemys delectorum; assembly: GCA_019843815.1. Classification (NCBI taxonomy): domain Eukaryota; kingdom Metazoa; phylum Chordata; class Mammalia; order Rodentia; family Muridae; genus Montemys; species Montemys delectorum. The sequence goes on from JADRCD010240878.1 coordinate 13,728, forward strand.
AGGGCCTCACACATGCTCCGCAAATGTTCCACTATTGGACTTCCTTGCCCCTGACTGGATTTTTTGAGAGAGTCTCTTTCTGAACCTGAGGTTCTGTACTCACCGAACTGACCAGCCACTGAGCCCCAGGAACCCGACAGTTTGTACCTTCTATACTGGACGCTTTATTTTTATTTTACTTTTATAGGTGTATAGGTGTTTTGTTTGCATGTATGTATGTATATGTACCCACATACATTTTTGGTGCCCACAGAGGTCAGAAGACAGCATTGAATGCCCTGGAACTGGAGTTCCAAATGGTTGTGACTCACCATGTATATGTTGGAAATCAAATGTGGGTCCTCTGCAAGAGCAACAGGTATTCTTAACCACTGAGCCATCTCTCCAGCTGCTCATTCTGGGCTTTTCACGGAAGTGCTGGGCATTCAAACTTTGATCCACATGTTTACACTGTAAACACTTTGCTAATTGAGCCATCTCACCAGCCCCATGTTAATGATTCTGAATAGCCACATGTACGAAATGTTTTAGAAGGGCCGGCAGTCTGGCTCAGCAGGTAAACAAGCTCCCGTCCAAGTCTGTAATCTGAGAACTGACTCCTGCAATCCTCTAACCCCAGCACTCAGAGACAGAGGCAGGTGATCTGAGTGAGTGTCAGGACAGACAGGGCTATGCAGAGAGACCCTGTCTCCAAAAACAAAGCAAAGCAAAGCAAAACAACAACAGCAAAGCTTGATCCACAGTCACAAAGACAACTCCTGCCCCTGGTGCTGAGGGTGAGACCCTCAGCCTCACAGGTCTGAGACAGACACTCCGCCCACTGTGCCTACAGCCTCCCGATAAGACAACCCTTCCTGTATAGCTCCTTCCAATTTTTTCAAAAGCACTTAAAAGATACTTGCGATCACAGAATATAGTTGTTTATTTTGATTTTTTCTTTTAAAACAATGGGCATTTGTTTTAAATGATTACAATTACTTAAAATACCTACACGGCCATAATGATGTGTCATCATTTGTTTACTATTCCCCAACGTTAGACAATCCATTTTCTCATATCTGCTGCTTCTGTACCCATCTTTCTTCAAAAACTATTTCATATTCAAGATTTTCCTCTTCTGGTCTGGTTCCTGCAAGTGAAGGAGTTGCTTGATACTTTCTTTCTTTCTTTCTTTCTTTCTTTCTTTCTTTCTTTCTTTCTT
>JADRCD010240888.1:0-19995 GCA_019843815.1 Montemys delectorum
TATATATATATATGTATGTGTGTATGTGTGTGTATATATATATGTATGTATGTGTGTGTATATGTATGTATGTGTTATATGTATGTATGTGTGTGCTTGTGTGTGTGTGTCTGTGTGTGTCTTTGTGTGTGTCTCTGTGTGTATCTGTGTGTGTCTGTGTGTGTGTATGTTTAAATGTGATCTCATGCATCCCCCTTAGTGCTAAGATAGCAGGCATGAGCCACCCCAACCAGCTTTATATTGCTAGCTGTTTCTTTTCTTTTTTCCAGATTGGTCATTGTATCAGTAGAGGTTGGATGTAAGGTCTCATCTCTCTAAGGCCAGAGCAAAGCTCTGCCTTCTTGGTGACAGAAGGGCCACACGTGGACCTGGGACAGTGCATCTTAGACCTCTCTGAGGGAGCTGCAGCACCCAGGGCCCAGTACCTGGTCGATAGACAAGCTCTCTCTCTGCAGTCATCAAGGGTGCTCTCAACCTCTCTTGTAATTAGGGGTTGTCGTGCAACTTCTAGCCACATAGCCGGGATGAAGCAACGCAGATGCAGAGGGCTTCCAGGTCCAGCCCCGAGTCCTCCCATAGCTGATCCCTCTTCCCAGAGTATTATAGATGAGCACAAAGTGCCCAAACTTCAGTCTCCACATAGAAAGACTCTAGATATCTGGATCTACTGTGGAGGCTCATCCCAAACCTCACCCTGAATTCACTTGTATGTAGGGCCGATTTCTGTGGTGTGAGACTGAAGGCTTTGTAACAGCAGCTGGTCTTTTCCTGACAGATACCTCTGCACACTGCCCCTGGTGTGAGTCATGCTCCTAGGCTAGGAACTTGGGCAAGTAGTCGGAGGGAAAGGAGATAATCATGGCCAAGAACTAGGCACAGTTGTGTCTGCCTATAATCCAGGTATTTAGGAGGTGGAGGCAGGGGGATTATGAGTTCATGGACAACTTTGTATAGATACCTCGTTGCCTCAAGTTATCATCATCATCATCATCATTATCATCATCATCATCATCATTATTTTGCAAAGAAATAAACTGGAAAGATCTAATTTTTATGTCAAGTTAAAAAAAATTCCAACAATATAACTCCTTGGCTAGAATCAGTTTCTCAGATCACAGAATTTGAAGTCTGAGGTCAGGGAAATGCTCTTTAAGGTAAACTTCTAGTGCAGGGGCTTCACCACATGAGCATAGGAGTCAGGAGGTGGGGCACAGGGCTTCTGAAAGCCCCTCAACTTGTGCACAACATCCTCTGGACCAGCCAGACTGAGCCTGCCTGTCCTCCCGTGCATTGAGAAGCATGAAGAACTAGAGAAGAGCTAGCTGTCAGTGCAAGCAGAAGCCATTTAGGAAGCGTCTCTGGATCAGATCTGGCTGCACATTCAGGATTTTAACCCCACCCCTCCTTGAGGTTTCCAATTCTGTCCCCATCTATGTAAAATCTATAAAAGGAGAGCTTCTCTTGAAACTGACACATTAGCACTTGGCACAGGTGTCATCAAGCAAGCACAATGGTCCGGGCAATGGAAGTCATGAATCTAAAATCAACTGTCCTGTGGTCAAGTACAGCATCAAGTCTTAGGAACCGAAGCAGGCCCCCGTCGTTGGCTCCTGCCTCTACATGGCCAACAGCTTCTTCTTCTCTGGATGTTTGAACTCCTTTGTCTGCTTGCTCAGGTCCCTGGCTGGGTTCCTACCCTAGTGAGCCTTTAGACCCTGCTTTTCCCTTCTTGATTTCTCATCTCAATAAGTGTCCTCCCCCTCCGTCATTGCCCCCTCCCCCTCCGTCATTGTCCCCCTCCCCCTCCCTCATTGCCCCCCTCCCCCTCCATCATTGCCCCCCTCCCCCTCCCTCATGTTCCCACCCCATGTTTGTGCAGGGCACCTATTACTCTCTTTCTTCTTGCCTCTTCTCGCCGTGTGAGATGAACTCTCACTGAGCCTGGAGCCCACTGATTCAGCTAGAGCGGTGCTTGCTTCTTAACCTTCCTTCCTACTGCTGCGACCCTTTAATATACTTCCTCACGCTGTGGTGACACCAGGCCATCACATTATTTTCATTGCTACTTCATAACTGTAATTTTGCTACTTTATGAATCATAACATAAATACTTGTGTTTCCTGATGGTCTTGGGTGGCCCTCGTGAAAGGCTCTTTTGACCTCTAAAAGGTCACGACCCACAAGTTAAAAACCACTGAGCTAGACTATCTGGCCAGCAACCCTCGGCGTGTGCGCCTCTTCTTCTCTAGTGCTGACATTATAGGTGCGTGCTACCACATCTGGGCTTTTATATGAGTGTTGTGAACCCAAACTTAGATCCTCAGGCTTGCAAAGCAAGCACTTTACCCACTGGGTCATTTCCCTCGTTTCTATTAGGCAGCCCATATTGACTTGGACCTGCAGTCTGCCTGCCTCAGCCTCCCACACACTAGGATTACAAGTGTGCACTACCATGCCTGGCTTGCCTCCTCTGTTGACAGTGTTGATGGTTTTTTTTAAATTTTATTAGCCAATGCTAATTACACATAAGGGTTTTTATTACAACATTTTCATACACATGTGTAATGTATTTTGATCATATTCCACCATTTTCTCTCTTTCCATTCCCACTGATTCCCCTCCCCTTTCCCAACCAAACTCCTTTCTCCTTTATGTCGTGTGTGTGTGTGTGTGTGTGTGTGTGTGTGTGTGTGGCCATGAAGTTAATCTGGTTACTTACAGGAACATGGCTGAGGGGTTCTAACAGGAGCATGGGCACCTTACCAGTGAGTACATCACTGAAGTACCTTTCTCTCCTGGAGGAAGCTTAGAACTGCTTATAAGTCCTCAGGGAGGTTGGACCTTTGTGAGCTCACCCTTTTCCATGACAGAGTATCAATGGGATCTTGTGCAGCTGATAACAGCTGTGGAGAGTTACATCATGCTCAGATGTCTACAGTCTACAACATGCCTCTCCTTCCTCTGGCTCTCATATGCTTCCTGTTTCCTTATCCCCAGAGTTTCATGAGCCTCGGAGGAGGTGATCAGTGTCACTTCTGGTGCTCTGGTGCTGTGTGTTTAGTGAAGTCCTAGAAGGCTTGTCACTAGGCAGAAGACAGGGCCAGGCCACTGGCTCCCCTCTGTGCTGACTTCAGAGTCAGGCTCCCCCTGGACACTCAGTGTAGACTTCACTTTCCTGAGCTTGGGAACGATGCGAGCACAGCCGAGCAATAGCGACAGGGGTGGCTCCTGATTGCTGAAAGACTACTGAGCACCCGTGACTTCTGGGCTCCACTGTGGCCTGGGGTAAAGCCAGATACTTATTCATGCACCCATCATGTATTTATGGAGTGCCTATCGGTTGCAGGGCTCTGGAGATGTATCAGTGAGCAATATGTGTTCATTGAATTTCATCATGAGGAAAGTTAGGACACAGTGGGGAAAGGCAGAGACTCTGGGAAAGTGATGTGACTTCCCCTAAATCCCACAGCTGGTGAGACAGTGTGGATCTTCTGATTCTAAGTTGCACAGGCTTGCCAACCTACCAAGCAGGATAGGGGAGGCAAGCTGGGAGAGACGATAAAGAACCGTGTTGATTGTGTGTTTGTGTTTATGTAAGAACGAAAGAAGCTTTCTGTCAGGATATGCTGTAAACAAAACAGGGGAAACTGGGGGGAATGTTTGCTGCGCATAATAGACAAAGTTAATATTTTTATACACTTTCACAAATCAGTAAGAATTACACTCCAAAAATAAAACAAGGAAGGGTATTAGTATGTGATATGCATGGATAAAGTAGAAGAGGCCAAAAATACGAAGAACCATAAACTCGCTAGTAATAGAAGAAACGCTAATTAAAATAATGAGCTTCCCTGCCCCTTTGTCACATGGGCACTTTTTCAAAGGAGGAGACTCCGCTGATGAGAGCGCAGAACAGGATCCTTCAGACAAGCTTCAGCAACCAATTTTAGGACGTTCTTAAATAGATCGATTCTTCTACTTTTTTTAAAAATAACATAGATCTGAAAAGCTTTATAACTTTTGGGTTTTTTTTTTTTAAAGACCATATTAACAGCATCTTCCAGTTTTTCTAGAGTAAATGAATATGTATCCCTTTTATAATTAACAATATACATATATTCATTTTGTAAAAAGGCTATAAAAATAGAAGAGAAAGGAGAGGGAGAGATGTTTGTTGCTTTTACATGTATGAAACTAAGGCCTTCGACTTACCATCTTCAGAGATACGAGAGTTATCTTCCTTCACCCAGAGAGTTTGTCATCTGCTCTCTCTGAACTGACACACTGCCCTACCTTTGTGTGCACACTTGCCTGTCCCTCTGTGATGGTCACCCTTTCGGTTCCAGCTTCGAGCCCAGTCATCAGTGCCTGGCAGCCTGTGCCTGGGCTGTGCAGAGTGCATTTGGTCATTGCTTTTCTCTTCACTAGTGATGTGATCCTACCTTACACTTCCTCATCTCTTGAGGTGGCTAAGATATGGTGATATGAGGCCCCTCGCCCTCCAGATAAACAAAGCTACTACTATGTGACTTTTAACATTGAGGACTACTGACCTTGAAATCTGGTCATTTTTCTGTGCCCAGGCCTCAGTCGTGGGACAGGTCGTAGGCTTCTTGAAATAACTGAGTTTGGCCTCCCTAGCACTTCAAACATGAAAGATTGATATCTCTCTGTCTCTGTCTCTCTGTCTCTCTCTCTGTCTCTGTGTGTGTGTATGTATGTGTGCCAAGCAGGTACACATGACATGTCAGATGTGTATCTGTTAAACAGTACATTGTTCTGTTTCCTTGTAAATTCCTGGGTTGTGACAGCTCAGAGTACCAGGGGTTAGTAGCACAAGGGTTATTGTGAGAATTTCAAAGCAAGATGAATTTTGACTCACTTAATTGAACAAAGAAATATGTTCCATGGCACTCTATTGACAGAAACAATAATTACCCTACAACAGTGGTGAACTTCCCCACGGCTGGGCCTGTGTAGGTACCCGATAAACACAGAATGGATGAACACATGAGAATCCCAAAGTCAGGGCAGGACGGCATCTCTGACTTTCTACTTGCCCCGTATTAGACTCTTAGCTACTCCAGTTCCTCTTGATACCACTCTGCTTCTACTTGGGACATAAGTTGAATGTCACTGTTTAGAGAGGATGTGGTACCCAAGCAGCTGGCAAACACTTAAACTATCTTGAAGGTAAACCAACTGTGGGCTTGGACAATGTTCAAGGACGTTCATTAAGGAACCTGGATCCATGGAGAAGGGCTGTCAGTGTCATCCTTCCCAGTGTGTGTGTGTGTGGGGGGGGAGGGTCTGAGTGCTCGTGTGTGTTGTTTGTTTGTGGGTTTTGGGGGGGGGCGGGGTCTCATATATTCTAGGTTGGCCTTAAACTCTGATGAAGCCAAGGATGACCTTGACTTTTTAGTTCTTTTGCCTCTACATTCGAGTACTACATAGTGAAGAATGGGGGTTGTAGGCGGCCCAGCCAGTTCATGCAATGCTGGTGACCCAACACTCATGCGTTCCAAGCAAACACCCTATCAATGAAAGCACATTCCCAGCTTCTCCCAGTACTGTTTTTTAACTTTTTCTGTGCCACCTTTCACTTCCACACAACGCTTCCCCCACTCTCCTTTCTTCTCTGACTGAGGACCCGGAGACACAGGTGGGAGCCTCCATAACTTTTCTGGTCGCATCTGTTCTGTAGGCAGGCATGGGAGTATGAAAGCAAATGTCACTGCTGCAGCCATAATTTAAGACGTCCTGTTTAAAAAAAAAAATTCCAATTTCATCATTTCACAGAAGAATAGATCAATATTTCTACAGTTAAGAGTTTAGTTAAAAACCCTGCTGTGCGGTGAAATAATGCATCTGCTATTGGCGTAGAGCGACTGGGATGTTAATTCCTTGGTTTTGTGTCAGTTAAGGGCAAATTAGCCTTCCAGCGCCAGTCATGACTCATTATGTCATTATGTAGAAGGCACTTACTGTACCTCCACTACTATGCAATTTAGATCCAATAAAAATTGTGACAGCGTTTTTATCCACTTCATTAAGCTACTAATTTCTTGTAAAAAAATGTACATTAATCTTTTTATAGCTTCATGCAGAGTGGCATATTTTTAGACTCTAACATTGATTAGGTCCTGGTTAAGAATAATTTTCACAGTACTTTTAAGAAATGTAAATAAAGTTACAATAATTTAATTTTTCAACATAGTTATGACAGTATTGATCTTCAAATGAACATGTTGGCTGAATTAAATGTGTAGCCCAAATGAAATACAGACTGAATACTTTAAGCACGCAACAAATTACAAGGCAGGGCTGAACAATGCCCTGCAAACAGAACTAAGGGAGGGAGCGTGAACCTCGGCAGAAAATATTAATTGCTCATATTTTAAGAGATGTAAATGGGGACTTTCTTCTTTGACATCTGACTTTTCTTACCCAAATGTTTAAAAAATACAGTGAAGAAAGTCTTCTCCCTTTGATTTTTCATTCCTTGTGAAGTATTAATGGAGCTCCTGTCTCACTGCATTAAGGAAAGTATGCTGGGTTCAGAGGAGACAGTGTCCAGGATGTCCAGATGGTACTGCAGGTGGTCAAGGGGTCAAGAGATCAAGAGCAGGGTCGGGGACACACACAGTTGGTGTCAGAGCTGTTTCTCTTTGCTCCAGAGACACGCTCTCCCCCTAGTCTGTTTGCACAGTGCTGACAAAGCCATGAATCACTTCCTCACTGCCAGAAAGGTGAGCTCGGGTGGGCGTTCACTGCCTCTGATGAGCTCACTTCTCAGATCCTGATCAGCCTCTCTCTACCTATAACCTTGCTCTCCACATGAGTTAGGCTCTGCCTTCCCAGGCCAGTGAAACCCAACTCTGACTTGTTCTAGGCAGTACAAGTCCTCTGCGGCGCTCCAAGGCCATGGTAGTTGCCATAGGGGATGAAGGCTGGTTAGATTTTTTTTTTTTTTTTTGTCTTTTCGAGACAGGGTTTCTCTGTGTCGCCCTGGCTATCCTGGAACTCACTGTGTAGACCAGGCCTCAAACTCAGAAATCTGCTTGCCTCTGCCTCCCAAGTGCTGGGATTAAAGGCGTGCGCCACCACTGCCCGGCTGGCTGGACTTTGCAGTGGGAGACGCTGTATGAATAGTACAGTATTGAATTCAAAGACCCAGGGTCCCTGAGGGTAGAGTATCCCCTCCCTCAGCCTGTTGCTATCTTCTCTAGGAAGACTTTGTGCAGGGCCATCACCAAGGGCCACTAGAATCCAGTTCTAGGCTCAGAGAGACCTGCTGTCTTCCTAGAGGGATGCCTCTCTGGGAGTCTCCGCCTCCAGCACTGCAGAGCTCAATCCTTTTAATCTTTGGAACTCTGTGTGCATCCAGAGAAGGTTTAAGGTGAGGGTAGAAAGCAGTTCCTGACTCCTAGTGTCTTTGCTTCTGCTGATCCAGTGTAAGTCTCCACAGTTCTCAATATGCCAGCCAGTCTCCTCTCACTGTGAGCCGGCCACAGTAGCTGTGTCCTCTGTAGTCACGGTTTGGGCACCTGCTTCTAAAGCTGTGGGTTTATTTAGGGGCAGAAGCCTCTCTTCAGCCCAGAGCCCAAGTGTAGTTTGGCCCCTGAGTAGTTTCTTGAGAGTCTCTTGGTCGACTGGTCTGACAATGGATGCCCTGCTTTAGGTCTTGCCCCAGAGCCCTGTTTACACAGAGTTTTAGTTCTTGGCATTATCTAAGGCCACCTCTCTTTGCCACCACCCCTCCTATTCAGAGCTGTGCCACATTCCTGTGTGTGAAGCCAGATACACTGGTACTCTCATTTGTAAAGCTTGGCTCTTTTAAAAAGGCAGCCTCGTGGAGCCTAGCTTGGCCTCAGATTCTCTATGTAGCTGAGAATGACCCTGAAGCTCTTGGTTCTCCTGCCTCTCTCTCAAGAGGCAGGGTTAGGCGTGAGCTACCCACACATGGTTTAGGCTGTGCTCAGGACTGAACCCAGGTTTCTGTGCCTGCTAGTCGAGCTTCCTACCAACTGAGCCCCAGCCCCAGCCTTCATCTGTACAGTCGATACCTGTTAGGAGGCACAGGCTTTCTCAGCCTTCATTGAAGAAGAGCACCCTCCCTGCTGAGAGGCAGAGATGACCCAAGAGGCAAAACAACTAAAATTATGCAGGTGGAAGGAACACAGTAGAGCCAGAAGCCAGAGTCCTGGGCTCAGCACCTCAGAGTTTATTTTACAAAATGCTGTTGAGTGAGACAGAGTATTGGCTCAGAGCTCAAACCTTGAGTTCAATAGGTGAAGACTCAAACTTCATGTCTCCCCCTCCTCCCATGTTACCTGACTTCTCAGAATCTCTTCTTCATTTTTTTATAGAATGAGAATAACTACCTTTTAATCCCTTTGTGATTATGAGGGCCAAAATGTGAATTGGTCTTGTGTGTGGAGAAAGATTATTTTCATCACCACCATCACCACCACCATGACCATCATCACCACCATCATCATCATTTATTTGTCAGCCTCTTCCTGTACTCCTATGCTGCAGGTACCCATGTGATCCTTGATAATCACAACAGCTAACATTCACAGTAGGCAAGGTGAGGCTGGGCAATGCTTAGTGGGAGCTCCTCCAAGCCCGCTCTGGAGTTGCTTCCTGCCCGTGCCCAAGGTTTCAGTCTTTTTCATTCCCTGCGGGAGCTCAGGCTGAGTCTTATGGCTGGGTGGCTGATCTCCCTTTCTCAAGGGTAACCTGATGCTGTTGGCTAAGAAAGATGGAGAAGTCGAGAAAGAGGATCCTAGAACTGCCCCAGGCACCTAACCTCTCTCTCCAAGAAGAGCTGGTGTTCTGGGGTCACAAAAGCACTTCCCCTAGGGAGCTCTTTCTGCTGAAGTATAGGGCTTGGTATGTGACTCTGTCTTCAAGGCAGCCTGCGGACTGGCGGGAGGGAAGTTCTGTTTCTCTGAAAAACAATGACTACTCTGAAGTTTCTATAAATACTCAGTCAGTTCCCTATTATGACAATGTGAAGGAGCTGTTGGTAGCATCGTCATAAGTAAGATTTGAGAAGTCAATGCTGATGAAAAATGCAATTCGTCTGTGCTTTTCTCTCTTCTATGTCCTCCTTTCCCTTGCATCCTGTGGTCCTCTCCCCGGGGCACAGCTGCTAGCCTGGCTCCCTGTGCCCTGAGCATTGGTGGCAGGAGGAGGAAGCTGTGGGCTACCCCTCCCCTCTAAGCTGGGAAGTCCCAGAGAAGGAGAGGTTTCGGTTTGTGGGCTCCTTTGCCAGATGGTATTTGATACGAATATTGATGTTAATGGCGTTTGGATAATGACACTGTCTGTGGCAAAGGCTTTATTACCATTATGAACAGCATAGTCCTGGGGGGAGTCGTTCCTTTTAGTTACCTCTGTGTGTGTGTGTGTGTGTGTGTGTGTGTGTGTGTGTGTGTGTGTGTTGCCAATGTTTAACAGACAATTACCAGGAGGTGGTGTTCTAGGGAACTTGGATGACTCCTGGTTTCTCAGGCAGGTCCTGAAGTCAGCTCCTACGGTGCAGCTGGGTGCCTTGGAGGGGCCTGATAGCAGAGGTTATCCACTTTCCTTTTGTGCACAGATGGGTCACTCAAGCCTTTCCCAGCATTCCCGCTCTTGGAGGGTGAACTATTGCAACCTCTCTCCATAACCAGATACATCAAAACCCTACCTTTTACACTTCTGGGGGTGGGGGGTTTCAGATTCTTCCTATTAAAAATGAATAATAAAATCCTCCGCTTTCATCTTAATGGGGTTAGTAGGAGGTGCTTAGCTTTTTATAGCTACCTAGCGGATCGAGAAAAGGCAGACGAAGCCATCACAAAATTAAGGAAGAGGTCATCGTTAGAAGACCAGAGACTGGAGTCTTTTAAAAGCATTTCTGGTCTTAATTCAAAGCGCCTCTCTGGAGTGCCTTGGGAAGCAGGCCCATGGGTTTCCTTTGCTGAACCAAAGCTTGGGCAAGGTGGGCACCATGTAGCAGGCTCCTCTTGGAGTCCTGCGGAAGGACTGGTCCCTTCAGAGCAGAGATGACACTTTCAAGACGGATTGTCTGGCCGAGGGTTAGGCTGGTTTTCCTATATCCTGCAAAAGTCTGACCCTTGAGAGAAATGAATGGATGAATGAATGGGACCTCAGGTGTTTTTGGAGCCTTGTCAAATGGCTTCAGAGACGGAGCTGGTGGTTGCTATGAACCAAATGCTCCTGGGATCTTAGCTATCCAGAGACATGGGAAATCAGGAGGCTGGGCAGAACTTCTGGAAATAGCTTTGAAATGGATTGTTGTGTGTGCTCCTGCTGCGGATGGCCTGGCCCTGAATCAGAATACAAAACAGAGAGATGCTCTTTTACTCCTTTCAGACTAATGATTTTGTCCTTTCTCTCTCTCCTCCCCACTTTATTTCTTCATCTATAACATCTGCAAGAGGGCAGCCAGACTAATAAAACTGCACTAAGCTTGACTAATGCCAGCCATTGATCCGAGGGTGGGACCCGATTAATCAATGGGATTTTAGCGGTGTTTGCTTCTCCCAAGGGACATGAGGCCCAGAGACAGCTCTTGCCACTGTGGAGGGAGGATCTGTGAGTCTCTGTCTGGGAGTTCTGGGAGGAGGCAAGAAGTGAGTGCTTGCCCCCCAGGAGCAGTCTCTGTGACCTTTTCAGAAATGCTTCTGGGTGTTGTCTGCTTGGGAGTGCTCACTTGCTGTACCTGTGTGATACCACTCACGGGTTTGCTGGGCTCCGGGGACAGGTGTTTAGAACAGAGAAAACCTCTCTAGAGACACAAGGCACCTTCTACATAGCTAAAGACCTGGGGTACCATCTCCTTTACTTTCCCTTGCAGTAGTATACTAGGGGAAACTGAGGCTGACAGAGGGAAAGATCATGCAATGAGTTAGTAAGACTATCCAGAATTACCTTTCCACCTTCCCTGTATGTTTAAGGCTGTACTGAGTCAGAAACTGCCACAGCCAACAAGAGATCAACACAAGTAAATTAGAGAATTTTGCAGAGTGTGGATGCCCAGACTAAAGAGTTTGGCTTGAGAAAATTATATTTAAAAAAAAAATAGACTGGGTGTGGTGGCTTACACCTCTGCTAATGAGCTGCATTTCCCATCCTCTACAGCATCACTTAAGCTAGGAGTGGTTCATGTCTGTAATCTTAGTACTCTGGAGGAACTAAAGTCCAGGGTAGTCCTTGGCTGTACAGGGAATCTGAGGCCAACTCACATGCCACCTTGTCTCAAAACAAAACAAACATGGTGTACACGCATGGATGTAGGCAAACATTCAAATATATGCAAATGAGTACTTTTTTTTTTTAAATGAGCATTATTTGGGCATGGTGGCACACGCCTTTAATCCCTGCACTTCAGAGGCAGAGGTGGATCTCTGTGAATTCGAGGCCAGCCTGGTCTACATACTGAGGATTAGACAGCTAGAGCTACATAGTGAGACCCTGTCTCAAACAAACGAAAAAACTTGAGCATTTCCAGCCTTACAAAACTTCGATGTGTCATGTTGCTGTTTGTTTCGTGGCGGTTTGGGGGGCAGAACCCAGGGCTTTGCCAGTGCTGGGTAATGACTCTACCCTTGAATGACCAGAGTCTCCGACTCTGGTGATGACCATTTTTTTTTTTACTTGTCTTCATAATTTTATACCCACATAGCTGGTGTCCTGTGTTTAAGCGGGACCGCACGGTTCCTGTGTGCTTTTCTATTTGTTTCTTTGACTCAACAGTGCACACATTATCTATGCTCTGGATAGCTGGACTTGATTCATTTTCCTTGCTTTTATGTTTTTCTTTTCCTTTGCATAGACTGTTTTTTTTTTATCGTGTGTGTGTGTGTGTGTGTGTGTGTGTGTGTGTGTGTGTGTGCATGCAGGGCATGCATGGCCCGGCATATGTGGAAGTCAGAGTACACCCTGGGGTATTGGCCCTCACTGTCTACCTGGTCTGAGGAGGGGTCTTCTGTTACCTTGCTGTTTGTAGCACGGTAGCTGGTACACAGACCCCCTAGGAGTCTCCTCTCTCCCCCACCTGTCTTTCAAGTGGAGCACTGGAGTTATAGGTTTTTTGACTATGTTTGCCTTTGGGGGGGTTCTGGGATATGAACACACTTGTGAGACAAGCGCTTTACCTGCTGAGTCATGTCACCAGCCCATAAAAATTGTTGTTGTTGTTGTTGTTATTATTATTATTATTATTATTATTATTATTATTACTTTAAAAAGAACTATTAGAACCCTGCCCCAGGAACTGAAGTATGATCCTTGCGACAGCATAGCTTACAGGGTGAGTGTTGGATGTCTCAAAGAGCTTTGAAAAAAAAAAAAGCCCTGTGGTCCTGACTTTTTGTTTTATTTTAAGCTTCAGAGACTTGATTCTTTCATGAAGTCCCTTGAAACACCCACCTATTTGAGGAATACTTGACTGGGCTAGGATCCACATCTCTGTGACGGAGGACAGGGACAGGTAAGTAATAGAATTCCGTGATTTGCAAGGAGGCCTGACCTAGGCTGTTTCATCTATCTGGCCATATCCCCTGGGATCAGAATCTAGTCTGTATGTAGATCAATATGCTTTCCAATGAACAGAGGAGTAAAACTTTCTGTATTGGTTTCTGTAGGACACATACGTTTCCTCAGTAGTGTGATGTACGAATCTACCAGTGACCATTAGCTGTTTCCTTGGTTAATATGGAGGGTCACCACATGTGTGTGGTGGTGCATGCCTGTGGTGGAACATGCTTTAAAATCATGGCAGTTCAAGACTTAGGGGATCATGAGTGGGTTCTGGGCTAGCCTGGACTGCATCTTCTTGATGGATCTTACATTCAAAAGCACGTTAGAAGAAAGGTCTGTGTTAACCAGAAACTTGCCATTTTTCCAGAAATCATGTAAAAGGAGTCTGGGGAAGAGAAGTTTGTTAACACAAGCAAAGTCATCGGGGTGCCTCTGTGGAGAGGGCTCTAGCTTTAGCGCCCCCACCTCTGCAGATGGCTCCACACCTGGGGCTGCCTGTTCTGAGTCCGTTTTGCTGAGTGGGGAGGGGGAAACGAAGCCATCTTTGCTGTCCCTGACCGCTAGGCTGGCTGGACTACAGTCTTCTGGCCTCTTTCTCTACCCCCTGGCCCTCAGCTTATCCAGCACACCCAGGCATCGAGCAGCCCAGTGGCAGCCGCAGATGTGCTCCTCAAATGGCTTTCAAGTATTTATTTACTTATTTAAAGCTCACCATGTAAAGAAATGCCTTAGCACAAGTAGGGCAGTCAAGGTTTTCAGAGAGGCCCGTGAAGGTTTCCAGAGCTCTCATGGAATCCATGCCAGAAGGAAAAGACCAAGTAGGGAAGCCCTTGCCGAGCCTAAGGAGGCTCTGCGGGGAGGCCTGCCTTCCTGGAAAGCCACGCTTGGAATTGTCTTCAAAAGCTGCGACGCAGCCCCCGGAGTTTAAGCAGGAATAAATCATTAGCATTTTATTTACAGTTCTGGGTTTACAATTCCTAGAAAATGATCCTGCTGTTCAGAGCGGATCTCTACTTCCCGGGCTTCCTCGGCGTCTCCTTCCATCTTCCTTGTTTTGGGGACTAGATTGGCTCTTAGCTTGGATAAGAGTGTGGGGCAGTGGTCTAGGAGAAGGAAGGGGCAACGACCCTGAGTCCCGCATTTTCCGACGACTCGAATGAAGAGGTTGTATCCAGTTGGTTTACCAGGAAGTGAGATTTGACCCAGAGAGGATTGGGGGATGAGATCACACAGCTCGAGCTGAATTTTGAGCCCTGAGTCCTGGCTTCCAAGCGACCCAAGCAGGCACAGACCTGGGAGCCTCTGGCTTTGGGCCCGATTCGGGTCCCCGATGGCACCCACCGCGCCCGCTAGATGGCAGTCTCGGTCTCCGCCCGGGATTAGCCGGGGCGCCGCGATTGCACTAGCCAGTCAGGCTGGAGGCCCCAGGGTGGCTTCTTAGGAGGAGGCATTGGCATCCAAGACCTGGCTTGCAGAATGGCCAATAGAAGGGAGGAGCTGGCACCTGTCTTGCAGCTAGGATAGATCGTTATCTTGGAGAGCTGTCCTAGGTGACCACCTTCCCTGCTTGGGGAGAGACCAAGGAGGGAGGACGCCTTAGGTCCAGGCTGACAGACAGGGAACTCTAGTCCAGCAGGCTGACCCACTGGAGTTAGATTTGGTCCCTGTCCATGGTTGACACTTCCCAGTCGTTCTCAATTGCTTTCAAACTTGAGTGTTTTGTACCTCACATTATCCTGGCCTTCCTCTGAGCCAAAACGACGCCCCTCACAGAATTCACAATGCCAATCCACAGCTACACCTTTGGATAGACAGAACCTAGAGCATCTCTGAGACCTGGGGTCCTGGGCCCAGCTAGGGGCAGTCCTATGGCCTCTGCCTTCAAGGGCGTTGCTGTTCTAGATCCATCTCCTGGTTGGATGAGATCCGAATAGTACTCCTGACTTCTTCTTCAGTCCAGTTGTTTGGCAGGAGGCGACTTCTTTCCCCTCTAAGAGAAGTAGGGCTCAGCCTGGCCCTGGCTTGACCCACCTGCTGTCTTAGGTGGCCACAAGAGAATTGTGATTCAGGTTCTGGGCTTTGTCCTTGAACCTTGGAAATGGTGATGTTCAGGCCTAGAGGGGGAAAAAAGTCTTGCATTTGCTACAATGGTTGGAATTTTCCAGAACTCTTGCTACTTCAGAACCTAACTTGAAAGGCTTTTCCACTTTATTTTTTTAATTAAAAAAAATCTGCATTATTATTTATTTTGTGTATGTAGGTGCTCGTGGACTGGGGCCACCTCTCCTACCCTCTGGCTTCCCTACTTAAAAATCCCAAAGTCCTTCAAGATTCTACCTTTGGGATCAATTTTGAGAATCAGCTGAAGATTTGATCCCAGGGCGCAAGGACCACTATGCCTCAGGCTGGAGTTGGGTGTCTGGGGACATGGGTCTCCCTGGGTAGGGGAGAGTCCCTGGTCACACACTTTTCCCTACAGGCCAAGCTAGAGGAGGGCAGCCAGGAAATGGAGCTAGGAATGTCTCCCGATCTTCTCAGTCATCCCTAAGGGAAACTGTCTGGCCTGCTCCCCACACAGGGAATTGTAGGGGAATTGCTATCCACCACATGGCCCTCCGTTAACATCACAATTTCCACCACAGAGCTGCTCTCTAATGGAGCCTGCCAACTCAGCTTAGGCCTCAATGGCTCAGAGTACACTGCCTGCAGCCCTGGGATGGGGGTTCCAAGGCATCAACCCTGCCTGAGGATGTGGAGCCTGCAGAATGTGATTTTGAAGGGGACGCAGCACCTATCAGGCCTGCCATCAAATTGTTTGGTAATGACTCCACACTGCCCCGCAATCGCCCAGCAGACAGAGTTGGGTGGTATGGAAGAGAATCTTCACAGGGGCCCCAGCACAGGTGCTGACCCCAGAGAGCTCTCTTTTGGCCCTTGCTCACCAGGAGGCCCCTTTGACAGCACTTAAGGGTCTAGAGCAGCTGTCCTTATTGTCAACGTAAGGGGCTGTTTAAGAAAATGAAGAAACTTGTATCTGAGGTGTCAATCCTGAAAATGGGGCAGGGTAGCCAAACAGTTTGGAGTTCTCTGCACCACTGCCTAGGCTTTCCCCAGCCTCCTGGGGAGAGACGCAGGAGACGGGTGACAGAGTTCACATCCCTACCACTGCTGCCTCTCCAAGTGATGGATGGCTGTCTGCTCAGGCAGGGGAGTGACAGCCTACACAGCTCCCTCTATGGGTTCTCAGCCTCCCACACCCTGAGCTGGGGATTCTGCAAACAACATTGGCCCAAAGTGCCAGGGAGTGTGTGGCTCAGGAACAGTTTCGTTGGTCAGTCAGTTGAGGTAATGAGCCTATCCCTTTGATTTTGGCTTTCATCCGATCCTGTGCCAGTCTTTACCCCTGTCTATCTCTGGCTATGGGTTCTTCTTGAGTATTTTTGTTTGATATAGACCTTTGGGTTTAGGCTGGCTTTGAACTCAGGTTAATTCTGCCTCAGTCTCTCAAGTGATGGACGTACAGGGGTGCTCCCAGTTCTTGACTTCTTTACCACAAAGCCAAGGAGTCTTTTGTTCTCCACTCCTTGAGGTTCAAGAGACAACAGGACTCACTTGGGTTTCTTAGGCTTCGTTGGGAGGAGACGTGATGGAGGTTAGCCCTGGACCAGCTTTTCCCTTAAGGGGAGTACATTTTAAAATTCCAGTAGTCAAGGGTTCTAGTTATTTCGTTAATTTCAGGAATTGGATTCTATTTTGTCTTTCTTTTCTCCCTAAAATATTCTTAGTGACTTTTTAAAAATATTTATTTATTTATTTTATGCATATGAATACATTGTAGCTGTCTTCATACACACCAGAAGAGGGCATTAGATCTCATTACAGATGGTTGTGAGGCACCATGTGGTTGCTGGGAATTGAACTCAGGACCTCTGGAAGAGTAGTCAGTGCTCTTAACCTTTGAGCCATCTCTCCATCCCTTAGTGAATTTTTTATAGTTGGGAATTCTGAAATCAAAGCTTAGGGGCAGGGACTGAGGACCAAGGAAGTGGAGCTGGGGCAGGAAGTGCCTTCTTTGGGAAGGGGATTTTGTTTTGCAGTGTGGCTCACTGATTCAGGAAATAAGTCTCAGCTTGCAGTTCCAGGGTCAGGCTCATGGGGTCTACCAATCCTGAGGACCCAGCTGCCTAACCATGACCTCACCAACAATAACGATGATGAAAATCATAAACTCATGGCTGGAGAGATGGCTCAGGATTAAGAGCACTTGTTCTAACAGAGGATCAGGATTCAGTTCCCAGCACCCAGCCTTGTAGCTCACAATCATCCATAACTCCAGTTCCAGGGGGCCCTACAGGCACATGTGGTACACATACATACATGCATACAGCCAACACATTCGTATGTATAAAGTGAAACAAATAAGCAAATAATTAAAAGATAATAAAACATTCTACTTGCATTTCTTGGTCATCTACTACGTGCCAGAGATTGTATTTTATGTTCACTCATTTATCTTCAGAGTGCCCCTATAGCACAGGTGTTGCTGACGTTCCCATTTCACAGAGGTGGAAACTGAGGGCCAGGTTGGCTACTTAGCATTGGTAAGGTAATACAGCTGAAAAGACACAGAGGCAGAAGTTAACCCAAGTCTTCTGATTTCAAAGCCTTGGATCTCAGCACTTGGCTCTATTGCCACTAGAACCTGCTGTCATCCTGTGGCAAAAGTATGTGTCTGTGTTTGCTAGAGTTTCATAAATATTTGGTTTTGCTTCCTCCTTTCTCCATCAAACAGAGAAATATGAGAATGACAACACAATAGCAACAGCAACGACAACAACAACAACAACAACAACAACGCAAACCTCCAGCTCCCCCATGGGTCAGGCAGATCTGAGAAAGAGAAACCCTGGGTTCCATCGCTGGCTTTTGGAGGGAGCTAGCATCCCGCCCTGGGAGGACTTACCCATAAGCATCATCAATGCTATGCTTCAAGATTTCACACACTCACCACAAAGTCACCCGAGTGTCTCCCACATGCTATCTTGACTGTGCCACCCAGAGCCTAGCTGGAGCTGGGCAAATCTTAGGGCCCCCTCCCTCAGCACCCTCAAATGCTTGCCTTTCATCTCTGTGAGGACAGAGGGACCGCGCCTTGGTGACTGAGCCCTGTGTGGGCTGCTCAGCTGAGCCAGCTGGGAATTGGCCCAGAGCCATGGAGTGTGAGAAACTTTCAAATTTCAAAACCGCCCTGGGCCAATTTAATAAACTTCTGCCACCTCTATCCTCTCCACAGTTTTGAATTCTCAAATATTCACATGCGCGCACACACCCTCATCTAAGATGTGCACAGAGAATGGAAGAATTTTGGAATGTTAATAATGCAGAATTTTACAGCCTAGCAAGGTGAATTCTCAAGGGGTAATGGTTAACATCTGCTTTCTCTTTTCCCAAGATAACAATGAAGAAACCAATGCACACAGCAAGCAGGAGTGAGAGAGATGAGCCTCCCACCCCTCTGAAAGGGGCTAAGTTGTCCCCAGATCCAGCACTAGGAACAATAACCGTAACACTTGCTTGTAGTAAGGTCGGCAGTACAGGGGAAGGGAGTGGGGCACAAGCTAAGGTCAGCTTCTCAGGGGGCACCTTCTACGCTGTGAACAAGACCCTTTCCTCCGGGGGATCTGAAAGATGGCAAGAAACATTCTGCTTCTCGCCGTGCGACAATTCTTAGCAATCAGCATCAGAGCTGTGCTCCTGACCTGTCCTTTCCCAGCCACCTCCAGAAGCAGGAGGGTGCGAAGTCAGAGCCCCCTCTCTGTCCAGGCTCTGGAGCGCCTGGGGCACAGAGCATGCCCTCTGTGCAGCTTTCTTTGCTTCCACAGTCACAAGTGAGCCTCAGAAACCTCTGAACCTAGGTCAAGTTCCAGACCTAGGGACAACAACCCCTATCTAGTGGGCAGGAGGTTGATGAGGACACAAAGCAGCTGGAGAAAGGCGGCTCACGACCTCCTGTAATTTCAGATCCAGGCCCTCTGACACCCTCTTCTGGTGTCTGTGGGCACGCGCGCGCGCGCACACACACACACACACACACACACACACACACACACACACGTACAAATAAAAAAAAAACTTACAATTTAAAAAGTAGATAGAGCCCATGCTTGTTTTCTGACATTTGTTTTATTCCTTCGTCCCCACCTCCTTTTTGAGATGGGGGTATCTGGCTATGTAGCCTAGGCTAGTCTCAAACTCATTATGAAGCACAGGATAGCTTTGAATTCAAAATACTCCTCTGGCTTGAGTCGCCCAAGTGCTGGGATTGCAGCTGTGAGCCACCACATCCAGTTCATTTTATCTCTTTTGAGCTTCTCATTTTATTGGAGAGAAAATTTCAGTGACTGGGAACCTGTTGACGAGGAACATCATTTCTCAGCTGGCCCTTGCCCTCTGGGCTCACTTGAGCAGTCCAAGGAGATGGTCCAGGTACAAAGTCCTGGAGCATCACAGACATCCTTTTTCAGGGACTCTCTGGGTCAGTTTTACCAGTTTTTTAAAAAATGACCCAGAAGTTATTTTTAAAAATGAAGGGTGCCAACCTTGTGTTTGCAGCTATGCAGGGATTTTTTTTTTTTTTTTAAATCACGCTTCCTCCTTTCTTTCGTTTTGCTGAAGCAAAGGCTGAGACGCCCATGTGGTGCATCGGCAGCTTCCTGAATCTCAGAGAAACATGAAGGAATGGCCAAGCTACCCTGCACAGATTAAATTGTGGATCTTGGAAACCCTGAACCAATGGTCGGGCTCCTCTCCCTTGCTTGCATAATGCAATTTAAATCCCTTGTTAATTTCCAGGTCGGGTTTCATTCATGAGGATAATCTTTAATTGATGTTAAATATAGGGATCAAGTGAAGCGCATTATTTCTTTTTTACAAAGTGCTAATTGTTCGTGTTCTCATAAATTATTTTCCCCTCTTGTGGAGCGGGGCTTATGAAAGAACTTTGCAGCCAGTGCTTTTAACCTCATCGTATGAATATTATCCTGTAATCATCAGGTCGTTTAGATCCTTCCTGTGCGGATGAGGCTCACGTCACCCTCCAGAGCAGCGAGGAGAAGAAAGACGAACTGTGGAAAGCACGTACATATGGGTGGCTCGCAGACGCTAAAAATATTTATATCCAAACATTTTAAACTTTAAGCAGATCTTTTCAGCTGCTTCTGTTCCTGCAAAGACCCTTGAGAGTTTCAGCCCATAATGACTCTTTTAATTGAATTTAAAAACATTGTGTTTTTGGAGGCAGACTCTCACTGTGTAGTCCAGGTTGGCCTCAAACTCAGAATCTCCCTGATCCCATCTTCCTGGTATTAGCATTGCAGGTATGCCATACCATGTCCATCTTTAATTAATTGATTAATTAAATCAATTAACATTAATTAA
>JADRCD010240889.1:0-19997 GCA_019843815.1 Montemys delectorum
TATATATATATATGTATGTGTGTATGTGTGTGTATATATATATGTATGTATGTGTGTGTATATGTATGTATGTGTTATATGTATGTATGTGTGTGCTTGTGTGTGTGTGTCTGTGTGTGTCTTTGTGTGTGTCTCTGTGTGTATCTGTGTGTGTCTGTGTGTGTGTATGTTTAAATGTGATCTCATGCATCCCCCTTAGTGCTAAGATAGCAGGCATGAGCCACCCCAACCAGCTTTATATTGCTAGCTGTTTCTTTTCTTTTTTCCAGATTGGTCATTGTATCAGTAGAGGTTGGATGTGAGGTCTCATCTCTCTAAGGCCAGAGCAAAGCTCTGCCTTCTTGGTGACAGAAGGGCCACACGTGGACCTGGGACAGTGCATCTTAGACCTCTCTGAGGGAGCTGCAGCACCCAGGGCCCAGTACCTGGTCGATAGACAAGCTCTCTCTCTGCGGTCATCAAGGGTGCTCTCAACCTCTCTTGTAATTAGGGGTTGTCGTGCAACTTCTAGCCACATAGCCGGGATGAAGCAACGCAGATGCAGAGGGCTTCCAGGTCCAGCCCCGAGTCCTCCCATAGCTGATCCCTCTCCCCAGAGTATTATAGATGAGCACAAAGTGCCCAAACTTCAGTCTCCACATAGAAAGACTCTAGATATCTGGATCTACTGTGGAGGCTCATCCCAAACCTCACCCTGAATTCACTTGTATGTAGGGCCGATTTCTGTGGTGTGAGACTGAAGGCTTTGTAACAGCAGCTGGTCTTTTCCTGACAGATACCTCTGCACACTGCCCCTGGTGTGAGTCATGCTCCTAGGCTAGGAACTTGGGCAAGTAGTCGGAGGGAAAGGAGATAATCATGGCCAAGAACTAGGCACAGTTGTGTCTGCCTATAATCCAGGTATTTAGGAGGTGGAGGCAGGGGGATTATGAGTTCATGGACAACTTTGTATAGATACCTCGTTGCCTCAAGTTATCATCATCATCATCATCATTATTATCATCATCATCATCATCATTATTTTGCAAAGAAATAAACTGGAAAGATCTAATTTTTATGTCAAGTTAAAAAAAATTCCAACAATATAACTCCTTGGCTAGAATCAGTTTCTCAGATCACAGAATTTGAAGTCTGAGGTCAGGGAAATGCTCTTTAAGGTAAACTTCTAGTGCAGGGGCTTCACCACATGAGCATAGGAGTCAGGAGGTGGGGCACAGGGCTTCTGAAAGCCCCTCAACTTGTGCACAACATCCTCTGGACCAGCCAGACTGAGCCTGCCTGTCCTCCCGTGCATTGAGAAGCATGAAGAACTAGAGAAGAGCTAGCTGTCAGTGCAAGCAGAAGCCATTTAGGAAGCGTCTCTGGATCAGATCTGGCTGCACATTCAGGATTTTAACCCCACCCCTCCTTGAGGTTTCCAATTCTGTCCCCATCTATGTAAAATCTATAAAAGGAGAGCTTCTCTTGAAACTGACACATTAGCACTTGGCACAGGTGTCATCAAGCAAGCACAATGGTCCGGGCGATGGAAGTCATGAATCTAAAATCAACTGTCCTGTGGTCAAGTACAGCATCAAGTCTTAGGAACCGAAGCAGGCCCCCGTCGTTGGCTCCTGCCTCTACATGGCCAACAGCTTCTTCTTCTCTGGATGTTTGAACTCCTTTGTCTGCTTGCTCAGGTCCCTGGCTGGGTTCCTACCCTAGTGAGCCTTTAGACCCTGCTTTTCCCTTCTTGATTTCTCATCTCAATAAGTGTCCTCCCCCTCCGTCATTGCCCCCTCCCCCTCCGTCATTGTCCCCCTCCCCCTCCCTCATTGCCCCCCTCCCCCTCCATCATTGCCCCCCTCCCCCTCCCTCATGTTCCCACCCCATGTTTGTGCAGGGCACCTATTACTCTCTTTCTTCTTGCCTCTTCTCGCCGTGTGAGATGAACTCTCACTGAGCCTGGAGCCCACTGATTCAGCTAGAGTGGTGCTTGCTTCTTAACCTTCCTTCCTACTGCTGCGACCCTTTAATATACTTCCTCACGCTGTGGTGACACCAGGCCATCACATTATTTTCACTGCTACTTCATAACTGTAATTTTGCTACTTTATGAATCATAACATAAATACTTGTGTTTCCTGATGGTCTTGGGTGGCCCTCGTGAAAGGCTCTTTTGACCTCCAAAAGGTCACGACCCACAAGTTAAAAACCACTGAGCTAGACTATCTGGCCAGCAACCCTCGGCGTGTGCGCCTCTTCTTCTCTAGTGCTGACATTATAGGTGCATGCTGCCACATCTGGGCTTTTCTATGAGCGTTGTGAACCCAAACTTAGATCCTCAGGCCTGCAGAGCAAGCACTTTACCCACTGGGTCATTTCCCTCGTTTCTATTAGGCAGCCCATGTTGACTTGGACCTGCAGTCTGCCTGCCTCAGCCTCCCACACACTAGGATTACAAGTGTGCACTACCGTGCCTGGCTTGCCTCCTCTGTTGACAGTGTTGATGGTTTTTTAAAATTTTATTAGCCAATGCTAATTACACATAAGGGTTTTTATTACAACATTTTCATACACATGTGTAATGTATTTTGATCATATTCCACCATTTTCTCTCTTTCCATTCCCACTGATTCCCTTCCCCCTTCCCAACCAGACTCCTTTCTCCTTTATGTTTTGTGTGTGTGTGTGTGTGTGTGTGTGTGTGTGGCCATGAAGTTAATCTGGTTACTTACAGGAACATGACTGAGGGGTTCTAACAGGAGCATGGGCACCTTACCAGTGAGTACATCACTGAAGTACCTTTCTCTCCTGGAGGAAGCTTAGAACTGCTTATAAGTCCTCAGGGAGGTTGGACCTTTGTGAGCTCACCCTTTTCCATGACAGAGTATCAATGGGATCTTGTGCAGCTGATAACAGCTGTGGAGAGTTACATCATGCTCAGATGTCTACAGTCTACAACATGCCTCTCCTTCCTCTGGCTCTCATATGCTTCCTGTTTCCTTATCCCCAGAGTTTCATGAGCCTCGGAGGAGGTGATCAGTGTCACTTCTGGTGCTCTGGTGCTGTGTGTTTAGTGAAGTCCTAGAAGGCTTGTCACTAGGCAGAAGGCAGGGCCAGGCCACTGGCTCCCCTCTGTGCTGACTTCAGAGTCAGGCTCCCCCTGGACACTCAGTGTAGACTTCACTTTCCTGAGCTTGGGAACGATGCGAGCACAGCCGAGCAATAGCGACAGGGGTGGCTCCTGATTGCTGAAAGACTACTGAGCACCCGTGACTTCTGGGCTCCACTGTGGCCTGGGGTAAAGCCAGATACTTATTCATGCACCCATCATGTATTTATGGAGTGCCTATCGGTTGCAGGGCTCTGGAGATGTATCAGTGAGCAATATGTGTTCATTGAATTTCATCATGAGGAAAGTTAGGACACAGTGGGGAAAGGCAGAGACTCTGGGAAAGTGATGTGACTTCCCCTAAATCCCACAGCTGGTGAGACAGTGTGGATCTTCTGATTCTAAGTTGCACAGGCTTGCCAACCTACCAAGCAGGATAGGGGAGGCAAGCTGGGAGAGACGATAAAGAACCGTGTTGATTGTGTGTTTGTGTTTATGTAAGAACGAAAGAAGCTTTCTGTCAGGATATGCTGTAAACAAAACAGGGGAAACTGGGGGGAATGTTTGCTGCGCATAATAGACAAAGTTAATATTTTTATACACTTTCACAAATCAGTAAGAATTACACTCCAAAAATAAAACAAGGAAGTGTATTAGTATGTGATATGCATGGATAAAGTAGAAGAGGCCAAAAATACGAAGAACCATAAACTCGCTAGTAATAGAAGAAACGCTAATTAAAATAATGAGCTTCCCTGCCCCTTTGTCACATGGGCACTTTTTCAAAGGAGGAGACTCCGCTGATGAGAGCGCAGAACAGGATCCTTCAGACAAGCTTCAGCAACCAATTTTAGGACGTTCTTAAATAGATCGATTCTTCTACTTTTTTTAAAAATAACATAGATCTGAAAAGCTTTATAACTTTTGGGTTTTTTTTTTTTAAAGACCATATTAACAGCATCTTCCAGTTTTTCTAGAGTAAATGAATATGTATCCCTTTTATAATTAACAATATACATATATTCATTTTGTAAAAAGGCTATAAAAATAGAAGAGAAAGGAGAGGGAGAGATGTTTGTTGCTTTTACATGTATGAAACTAAGGCCTTCGACTTACCATCTTCAGAGATACGAGAGTTATCTTCCTTCACCCAGAGAGTTTGTCATCTGCTCTCTCTGAACTGACACACTGCCCTACCTTTGTGTGCACACTTGCCTGTCCCTCTGTGATGGTCACCCTTTCGGTTCCAGCTTCGAGCCCAGTCATCAGTGCCTGGCAGCCTGTGCCTGGGCTGTGCAGAGTGCATTTGGTCATTGCTTTTCTCTTCACTAGTGATGTAACCCTACCTTACACTTCCTCATCTCTTGAGGTGGCTAAGATATGGTGATATGAGGCCCCCCGCCCTCCAGATAAACAAAGCTACTACTATGTGACTTTTAACATTGAGGACTACTGACCTTGAAATCTGGTCATTTTTCTGTGCCCAGGCCTCAGTCGTGGGACAGGTCGTAGGCTTCTTGAAATAACTGAGTTTGGCCTCCCTAGCACTTCAAACATGAAAGATTGATCTCTCTCTGTCTCTGTCTCTCTGTCTCTCTCTCTGTCTCTGTGTGTGTGTATGTATGTGTGCCAAGCAGGTACACATGACATGTCAGATGTGTATCTGTTAAACAGTACATTGTTCTGTTTCCTTGTAAATTCCTGGGTTGTGACAGCTCAGAGTACCAGGGGTTAGTAGCACAAGGGTTATTGTGAGAATTTCAAAGCAAGATGAATTTTGACTCACTTAATTGAACAAAGAAATATGTTCCATGGCACTCTATTGACAGAAACAATAATTACCCTACAACAGTGGTGAACTTCCCCACGGCTGGGCCTGTGTAGGTACCCGATAAACACAGAATGGATGAACACATGAGAATCCCAAAGTCAGGGCAGGACGGCATCTCTGACTTTCTACTTGCCCCGTATTAGACTCTTAGCTACTCCAGTTCCTCTTGATACCACTCTGCTTCTACTTGGGACATAAGTTGAATGTCACTGTTTAGAGAGGATGTGGTACCCAAGCAGCTGGCAAACACTTAAACTATCTTGAAGGTAAACCAACTGTGGGCTTTGACAATGTTCAAGGACGTTCATTAAGGAACCTGGATCCATGGAGAAGGGCTGTCAGTGTCATCCTTCCCAGTGTGTGTGTGTGTGGGGGGGGAGGGTCTGAGTGCTCGTGTGTGTTGTTTGTTTGTGGGTTTTGGGGGGGGGCGGGGTCTCATATATTCTAGGTTGGCCTTAAACTCTGATGAAGCCAAGGATGACCTTGACTTTTTAGTTCTTTTGCCTCTACATTCGAGTACTACATAGTGAAGAATGGGGGTTGTAGGCGGCCCAGCCAGTTCATGCAATGCTGGTGACCCAACACTCATGCGTTCCAAGCAAACACCCTATCAATGAAAGCACATTCCCAGCTTCTCCCAGTACTGGTTTTTAACTTTTTCTGTGCCACCTTTCACTTCCACACAACGCTTCCCCCACTCTCTTTTCTTCTCTGACTGAGGACCCGGAGACACAGGTGGGAGCCTCCATAACTTTTCTGGTCGCATCTGTTCTGTAGGCAGGCATGGGAGTATGAAAGCAAATGTCACTGCTGCAGCCATAATTTAAGACGTCCTGTTTAAAAAAAAAATTCCAATTTCATCATTTCACAGAAGAATAGATCAATATTTCTACAGTTAAGAGTTTAGTTAAAAACCCTGCTGTGCGGTGAAATAATGCATCTGCTATTGGCGTAGAGCGACTGGGATGTTAATTCCTTGGTTTTGTGTCAGTTAAGGGCAAATTAGCCTTCCAGCGCCAGTCATGACTCATTATGTCATTATGTAGAAGGCACTTACTGTACCTCCACTACTATGCAATTTAGATCCAATAAAAATTGTGACAGCGTTTTTATCCACTTCATTAAGCTACTAATTTCTTGTAAAAAAATGTACATTAATCTTTTTATAGCTTCATGCAGAGTGGCATATTTTTAGACTCTAACATTGATTAGGTCCTGGTTAAGAATAATTTTCACAGTACTTTTAAGAAATGTAAATAAAGTTACAATAATTTAATTTTTCAACATAGTTATGACAGTATTGATCTTCAAATGAACATGTTGGCTGAATTAAATGTGTAGCCCAAATGAAATACAGACTGAATACTTTAAGCACGCAACAAATTACAAGGCAGGGCTGAACAATGCCCTGCAAACAGAACTAAGGGAGGGAGCGTGAACCTCGGCAGAAAATATTAATTGCTCATATTTTAAGAGATGTAAATGGGGACTTTCTTCTTTGACATCTGACTTTTCTTACCCAAATGTTTAAAAAATACAGTGAAGAAAGTCTTCTCCCTTTGATTTTTCATTCCTTGTGAAGTATTAATGGAGCTCCTGTCTCACTGCATTAAGGAAAGTATGCTGGGTTCAGAGGAGACAGTGTCCAGGATGTCCAGATGGTACTGCAGGTGGTCAAGGGGTCAAGAGATCAAGAGCAGGGTCGGGGACACACACAGTTGGTGTCAGAGCTGTTTCTCTTTGCTCCAGAGACACGCTCTCCCCCTAGTCTGTTTGCACAGTGCTGACAAAGCCATGAATCACTTCCTCACTGCCAGAAAGGTGAGCTCGGGTGGGCGTTCACTGCCTCTGATGAGCTCACTTCTCAGATCCTGATCAGCCTCTCTCTACCTATAACCTTGCTCTCCACATGAGTTAGGCTCTGCCTTCCCAGGCCAGTGAAACCCAACTCTGACTTGTTCTAGGCAGTACAAGTCCTCTGCGGCGCTCCAAGGCCATGGTAGTTGCCATAGGGGATGAAGGCTGGTTAGATTTTTTTTTTTTTTTTTGTCTTTTCGAGACAGGGTTTCTCTGTGTCGCCCTGGCTATCCTGGAACTCACTGTGTAGACCAGGCCTCAAACTCAGAAATCTGCTTGCCTCTGCCTCCCAAGTGCTGGGATTAAAGGCGTGCGCCACCACTGCCCGGCTGGCTGGACTTTGCAGTGGGAGACGCTGTATGAATAGTACAGTATTGAATTCAAAGACCCAGGGTCCCTGAGGGTAGAGTATCCCCTCCCTCAGCCTGTTGCTATCTTCTCTAGGAAGACTTTGTGCAGGGCCATCACCAAGGGCCACTAGAATCCAGTTCTAGGCTCAGAGAGACCTGCTGTCTTCCTAGAGGGATGCCTCTCTGGGAGTCTCCGCCTCCAGCACTGCAGAGCTCAATCCTTTTAATCTTTGGAACTCTGTGTGCATCCAGAGAAGGTTTAAGGTGAGGGTAGAAAGCAGTTCCTGACTCCTAGTGTCTTTGCTTCTGCTGATCCAGTGTAAGTCTCCACAGTTCTCAATATGCCAGCCAGTCTCCTCTCACTGTGAGCCGGCCACAGTAGCTGTGTCCTCTGTAGTCACGGTTTGGGCACCTGCTTCTAAAGCTGTGGGTTTATTTAGGGGCAGAAGCCTCTCTTCAGCCCAGAGCCCAAGTGTAGTTTGGCCCCTGAGTAGTTTCTTGAGAGTCTCTTGGTCGACTGGTCTGACAATGGATGCCCTGCTTTAGGTCTTGCCCCAGAGCCCTGTTTACACAGAGTTTTAGTTCTTGGCATTATCTAAGGCCACCTCTCTTTGCCACCACCCCTCCTATTCAGAGCTGTGCCACATTCCTGTGTGTGAAGCCAGATACACTGGTACTCTCATTTGTAAAGCTTGGCTCTTTTAAAAAGGCAGCCTCGTGGAGCCTAGCTTGGCCTCAGATTCTCTATGTAGCTGAGAATGACCCTGAAGCTCTTGGTTCTCCTGCCTCTCTCTCAAGAGGCAGGGTTAGGCGTGAGCTACCCACACATGGTTTAGGCTGTGCTCAGGACTGAACCCAGGTTTCTGTGCCTGCTAGTCGAGCTTCCTACCAACTGAGCCCCAGCCCCAGCCTTCATCTGTACAGTCGATACCTGTTAGGAGGCACAGGCTTTCTCAGCCTTCATTGAAGAAGAGCACCCTCCCTGCTGAGAGGCAGAGATGACCCAAGAGGCAAAACAACTAAAATTATGCAGGTGGAAGGAACACAGTAGAGCCAGAAGCCAGAGTCCTGGGCTCAGCACCTCAGAGTTTATTTTACAAAATGCTGTTGAGTGAGACAGAGTATTGGCTCAGAGCTCAAACCTTGAGTTCAATAGGTGAAGACTCAAACTTCATGTCTCCCCCTCCTCCCATGTTACCTGACTTCTCAGAATCTCTTCTTCATTTTTTTATAGAATGAGAATAACTACCTTTTAATCCCTTTGTGATTATGAGGGCCAAAATGTGAATTGGTCTTGTGTGTGGAGAAAGATTATTTTCATCACCACCATCACCACCACCATGACCATCATCACCACCATCATCATCATTTATTTGTCAGCCTCTTCCTGTACTCCTATGCTGCAGGTACCCATGTGATCCTTGATAATCACAACAGCTAACATTCACAGTAGGCAAGGTGAGGCTGGGCAATGCTTAGTGGGAGCTCCTCCAAGCCCGCTCTGGAGTTGCTTCCTGCCCGTGCCCAAGGTTTCAGTCTTTTTCATTCCCTGCGGGAGCTCAGGCTGAGTCTTATGGCTGGGTGGCTGATCTCCCTTTCTCAAGGGTAACCTGATGCTGTTGGCTAAGAAAGATGGAGAAGTCGAGAAAGAGGATCCTAGAACTGCCCCAGGCACCTAACCTCTCTCTCCAAGAAGAGCTGGTGTTCTGGGGTCACAAAAGCACTTCCCCTAGGGAGCTCTTTCTGCTGAAGTATAGGGCTTGGTATGTGACTCTGTCTTCAAGGCAGCCTGCGGACTGGCGGGAGGGAAGTTCTGTTTCTCTGAAAAACAATGACTACTCTGAAGTTTCTATAAATACTCAGTCAGTTCCCTATTATGACAATGTGAAGGAGCTGTTGGTAGCATCGTCATAAGTAAGATTTGAGAAGTCAATGCTGATGAAAAATGCAATTCGTCTGTGCTTTTCTCTCTTCTATGTCCTCCTTTCCCTTGCATCCTGTGGTCCTCTCCCCGGGGCACAGCTGCTAGCCTGGCTCCCTGTGCCCTGAGCATTGGTGGCAGGAGGAGGAAGCTGTGGGCTACCCCTCCCCTCTAAGCTGGGAAGTCCCAGAGAAGGAGAGGTTTCGGTTTGTGGGCTCCTTTGCCAGATGGTATTTGATACGAATATTGATGTTAATGGCGTTTGGATAATGACACTGTCTGTGGCAAGGGCTTTATTACCATTATGAACAGCATAGTCCTGGGGGGAGTCGTTCCTTTTAGTTACCTCTGTATGTGTGTGTGTGTGTGTGTGTGTGTGTGTGTGTGTGTGTGTGTTGCCAATGTTTAACAGACAATTACCAGGAGGTGGTGTTCTAGGGAACTTGGATGACTCCTGGTTTCTCAGGCAGGTCCTGAAGTCAGCTCCTACGGTGCAGCTGGGTGCCTTGGAGGGGCCTGATAGCAGAGGTTATCCACTTTCCTTTTGTGCACAGATGGGTCACTCAAGCCTTTCCCAGCATTCCCGCTCTTGGAGGGTGAACTATTGCAACCTCTCTCCATAACCAGATACATCAAAACCCTACCTTTTACACTTCTGGGGGTGGGGGGTTTCAGATTCTTCCTATTAAAAATGAATAATAAAATCCTCCGCTTTCATCTTAATGGGGTTAGTAGGAGGTGCTTAGCTTTTTATAGCTACCTAGCGGATCGAGAAAAGGCAGATGAAGCCATCACAAAATTAAGGAAGAGGTCATCGTTAGAAGACCAGAGACTGGAGTCTTTTAAAAGCATTTCTGGTCTTAATTCAAAGCGCCTCTCTGGAGTGCCTTGGGAAGCAGGCCCATGGGTTTCCTTTGCTGAACCAAAGCTTGGGCAAGGTGGGCACCATGTAGCAGGCTCCTCTTGGAGTCCTGCGGAAGGACTGGTCCCTTCAGAGCAGAGATGACACTTTCAAGACGGATTGTCTGGCCGAGGGTTAGGCTGGTTTTCCTATATCCTGCAAAAGTCTGACCCTTGAGAGAAATGAATGGATGAATGAATGGGACCTCAGGTGTTTTTGGAGCCTTGTCAAATGGCTTCAGAGACGGAGCTGGTGGTTGCTATGAACCAAATGCTCCTGGGATCTTAGCTATCCAGAGACATGGGAAATCAGGAGGCTGGGCAGAACTTCTGGAAATAGCTTTGAAATGGATTGTTGTGTGTGCTCCTGCTGCGGATGGCCTGGCCCTGAATCAGAATACAAAACAGAGAGATGCTCTTTTACTCCTTTCAGACTAATGATTTTGTCCTCTCTCTCTCTCCTCCCCACTTTATTTCTTCATCTATAACATCTGCAAGAGGGCAGCCAGACTAATAAAACTGCACTAAGCTTGACTAATGCCAGCCATTGATCCGAGGGTGGGACCCGATTAATCAATGGGATTTTAGCGGTGTTTGCTTCTCCCAAGGGACATGAGGCCCAGAGACAGCTCTTGCCACTGTGGAGGGAGGATCTGTGAGTCTCTGTCTGGGAGTTCTGGGAGGAGGCAAGAAGTGAGTGCTTGCCCCCCAGGAGCAGTCTCTGTGACCTTTTCAGAAATGCTTCTGGGTGTTGTCTGCTTGGGAGTGCTCACTTGCTCTACCTGTGTGATACCACTCACGGGTTTGCTGGGCTCCGGGGACAGGTGTTTAGAACAGAGAAAACCTCTCTAGAGACACAAGGCACCTTCCACATAGCTAAAGACCTGGGGTACCATCTCCTTTACTTTCCCTTGCAGTAGTATACTAGGGGAAACTGAGGCTGACAGAGGGAAAGATCATGCAATGAGTTAGTAAGACTATCCAGAATTACCTTTCCACCTTCCCTGTATGTTTAAGGCTGTACTGAGTCAGAAACTGCCACAGCCAACAAGAGATCAACACAAGTAAATTAGAGAATTTTGCAGAGTGTGGATGCCCAGACTAAAGAGTTTGGCTTGAGAAAATTATATTTTAAAAAAAAATAGACTGGGTGTGGTGGCTTACACCTCTGCTAATGAGCTGCATTTCCCATCCTCTACAGCATCACTTAAGCTAGGAGTGGTTCATGTCTGTAATCTTAGTACTCTGGAGGAACTAAAGTCCAGGGTAGTCCTTGGCTGTACAGGGAATCTGAGGCCAACTCACATGCCACCTTGTCTCAAAACAAAACAAACATGGTGTACACGCATGGATGTAGGCAAACATTCAAATATATGCAAATGAGTACTTTTTTTTTTTAAATGAGCATTATTTGGGCATGGTGGCACACGCCTTTAATCCCTGCACTTCAGAGGCAGAGGTGGATCTCTGTGAATTCGAGGCCAGCCTGGTCTACATACTGAGGATTAGACAGCTAGAGCTACATAGTGAGACCCTGTCTCAAACAAACGAAAAAACTTGAGCATTTCCAGCCTTACAAAACTTCGATGTGTCATGTTGCTGTTTGTTTCGTGGCGGTTTGGGGGGCAGAACCCAGGGCTTTGCCAGTGCTGGGTAATGACTCTACCCTTGAATGACCAGAGTCTCCGACTCTGGTGATGACCATTTTTTTTTTTACTTGTCTTCATAATTTTATACCCACATAGCTGGTGTCCTGTGTTTAAGCGGGACCGCACGGTTCCTGTGTGCTTTTCTATTTGTTTCTTTGACTCAACAGTGCACACATTATCTATGCTCTGGATAGCTGGACTTGATTCATTTTCCTTGCTTTTATGTTTTTCTTTTCCTTTGCATAGACTGTTTTTTTTTTTATCGTGTGTGTGTGTGTGTGTGTGTGTGTGTGTGTGTGTGTGTGTGCATGCAGGGCATGCATGGCCCGGCATATGTGGAAGTCAGAGTACACCCTGGGGTATTGGCCCTCACTGTCTACCTGGTCTGAGGAGGGGTCTTCTGTTACCTTGCTGTTTGTAGCACGGTAGCTGGTACACAGACCCCCTAGGAGTCTCCTCTCTCCCCCACCTGTCTTTCAAGTGGAGCACTGGAGTTATAGGTTTTTTGACTATGTTTGCCTTTGGGGGGGTTCTGGGATATGAACACACTTGTGAGACAAGCGCTTTACCTGCTGAGTCATGTCACCAGCCCATAAAAATTGTTGTTGTTGTTGTTGTTATTATTATTATTATTATTATTATTATTATTATTACTTTAAAAAGAACTATTAGAACCCTGCCCCAGGAACTGAAGTATGATCCTTGCGACAGCATAGCTTACAGGGTGAGTGTTGGATGTCTCAAAGAGCTTTGAAAAAAAAAAAAGCCCTGTGGTCCTGACTTTTTGTTTTATTTTAAGCTTCAGAGACTTGATTCTTTCATGAAGTCCCTTGAAACACCCACCTATTTGAGGAATACTTGACTGGGCTAGGATCCACATCTCTGTGACGGAGGACAGGGACAGGTAAGTAATAGAATTCCGTGATTTGCAAGGAGGCCTGACCTAGGCTGTTTCATCTATCTGGCCATATCCCCTGGGATCAGAATCTAGTCTGTATGTAGATCAATATGCTTTCCAATGAACAGAGGAGTAAAACTTTCTGTATTGGTTTCTGTAGGACACATACGTTTCCTCAGTAGTGTGATGTACGAATCTACCAGTGACCATTAGCTGTTTCCTTGGTTAATATGGAGGGTCACCACATGTGTGTGGTGGTGCATGCCTGTGGTGGAACATGCTTTAAAATCATGGCAGTTCAAGACTTAGGGGATCATGAGTGGGTTCCGGGCTAGCCTGGACTGCATCTTCTTGATGGATCTTACATTCAAAAGCACGTTAGAAGAAAGGTCTGTGTTAACCAGAAACTTGCCATTTTTCCAGAAATCATGTAAAAGGAGTCTGGGGAAGAGAAGTTTGTTAACACAAGCAAAGTCATCGGGGTGCCTCTGTGGAGAGGGCTCTAGCTTTAGCGCCCCCACCTCTGCAGATGGCTCCACACCTGGGGCTGCCTGTTCTGAGTCCGTTTTGCTGAGTGGGGAGGGGGAAACGAAGCCATCTTTGCTGTCCCTGACCGCTAGGCTGGCTGGACTACAGTCTTCTGGCCTCTTTCTTTACCCCCTGGCCCTCAGCTTATCCAGCACACCCAGGCATCGAGCAGCCCAGTGGCAGCCGCAGATGTGCTCCTCAAATGGCTTTCAAGTATTTATTTACTTATTTAAAGCTCACCATGTAAAGAAATGCCTTAGCACAAGTAGGGCAGTCAAGGTTTTCAGAGAGGCCCGTGAAGGTTTCCAGAGCTCTCATGGAATCCATGCCAGAAGGAAAAGACCAAGTAGGGAAGCCCTTGCCGAGCCTAAGGAGGCTCTGCGGGGAGGCCTGCCTTCCTGGAAAGCCACGCTTGGAATTGTCTTCAAAAGCTGCGACGCAGCCCCCGGAGTTTAAGCAGGAATAAATCATTAGCATTTTATTTACAGTTCTGGGTTTACAATTCCTAGAAAATGATCCTGCTGTTCAGAGCGGATCTCTACTTCCCGGGCTTCCTCGGCGTCTCCTTCCATCTTCCTTGTTTTGGGGACTAGATTGGCTCTTAGCTTGGATAAGAGTGTGGGGCAGTGGTCTAGGAGAAGGAAGGGGCAACGACCCTGAGTCCCGCATTTTCCGACGACTCGAATGAAGAGGTTGTATCCAGTTGGTTTACCAGGAAGTGAGATTTGACCCAGAGAGGATTGGGGGATGAGATCACACAGCTCGAGCTGAATTTTGAGCCCTGAGTCCTGGCTTCCAAGCGACCCAAGCAGGCACAGACCTGGGAGCCTCTGGCTTTGGGCCCGATTCGGGTCCCCGATGGCACTCACCGCGCCCGCTAGATGGCAGTCTCGGTCTCCGCCCGGGATTAGCCGGGGCGCCGCGATTGCACTAGCCAGTCAGGCTGGAGGCCCCAGGGTGGCTTCTTAGGAGGAGGCATTGGCATCCAAGACCTGGCTTGCAGAATGGCCAATAGAAGGGAGGAGCTGGCACCTGTCTTGCAGCTAGGATAGATCGTTATCTTGGAGAGCTGTCCTAGGTGACCACCTTCCCTGCTTGGGGAGAGACCAAGGAGGGAGGACGCCTTAGGTCCAGGCTGACAGACAGGGAACTCTAGTCCAGCAGGCTGACCCACTGGAGTTAGATTTGGTCCCTGTCCATGGTTGACACTTCCCAGTCGTTCTCAATTGCTTTCAAACTTGAGTGTTTTGTACCTCACATTATCCTGGCCTTCCTCTGAGCCAAAACGACGCCCCTCACAGAATTCACAATGCCAATCCACAGCTACACCTTTGGATAGACAGAACCTAGAGCATCTCTGAGACCTGGGGTCCTGGGCCCAGCTAGGGGCAGTCCTATGGCCTCTGCCTTCAAGGGCGTTGCTGTTCTAGATCCACCTCCTGGTTGGATGAGATCCGAATAGTACTCCTGACTTCTTCTTCAGTCCAGTTGTTTGGCAGGAGGCGACTTCTTTCCCCTCTAAGAGAAGTAGGGCTCAGCCTGGCCCTGGCTTGACCCACCTGCTGTCTTAGGTGGCCACAAGAGAATTGTGATTCAGGTTCTGGGCTTTGTCCTTGAACCTTGGAAATGGTGATGTTCAGGCCTAGAGGGGGAAAAAAGTCTTGCATTTGCTACAATGGTTGGAATTTTCCAGAACTCTTGCTACTTCAGAACCTAACTTGAAAGGCTTTTCCACTTTATTTTTTTAATTAAAAAAAAATCTGCATTATTATTTATTTTGTGTATGTAGGTGCTCGTGGACTGGGGCCACCTCTCCTACCCTCTGGCTTCCCTACTTAAAAATCCCAAAGTCCTTCAAGATTCTACCTTTGGGATCAATTTTGAGAATCAGCTGAAGATTTGATCCCAGGGCGCAAGGACCACTATGCCTCAGGCTGGAGTTGGGTGTCTGGGGACATGGGTCTCCCTGGGTAGGGGAGAGTCCCTGGTCACACACTTTTCCCTACAGGCCAAGCTAGAGGAGGGCAGCCAGGAAATGGAGCTAGGAATGTCTCCCGATCTTCTCAGTCATCCCTAAGGGAAACTGCCTGGCCTGCTCCCCACACAGGGAACTGTAGGGGAATTGCTGTCCACCACATGGCCCTCCGTTAACATCACAATTTCCACCACAGAGCTGCTCTCTAATGGAGCCTGCCAACTCAGCTTAGGCCTCAATGGCTCAGAGTACACTGCCTGCAGCCCTGGGATGGGGGTTCCAAGGCATCAACCCTGCCTGAGGATGTGGAGCCTGCAGAATGTGATTTTGAAGGGGACGCAGCACCTATCAGGCCTGCCATCAAATTGTTTGGTAATGACTCCACACTGCCCCGCAATCGCCCAGCAGACAGAGTTGGGGGGTATGGAAGAGAATCTTCACAGGGGCCCCAGCACAGGTGCTGACCCCAGAGAGCTCTCTTTTGGCCCTTGCTCACCAGGAGGCCCCTTTGACAGCACTTAAGGGTCTAGAGCAGCTGTCCTTATTGTCAACGTAAGGGGCTGTTTAAGAAAATGAAGAAACTTGTATCTGAGGTGTCAATCCTGGAAATGGGGCAGGGTAGCCAAACAGTTTGGAGTTCTCTGCACCACTGCCTAGGCTTTCCCCAGCCTCCTGGGGAGAGACGCAGGAGACGGGTGACAGAGTTCACATCCCTACCACTGCTGCCTCTCCAAGTGATGGATGGCTGTCTGCTCAGGCAGGGGAGTGACAGCCTACACAGCTCCCTCTATGGGTTCTCAGCCTCCCACACCCTGAGCTGGGGATTCTGCAAACAACATTGGCCCAAAGTGCCAGGGAGTGTGTGGCTCAGGAACAGTTTCGTTGGTCAGTCAGTTGAGGTAATGAGCCTATCCCTTTGATTTTGGCTTTCATCCGATCCTGTGCCAGTCTTTACCCCTGTCTATCTCTGGCTATGGGTTCTTCTTGAGTATTTTTGTTTGATATAGACCTTTGGGTTTAGGCTGGCTTTGAACTCAGGTTAATTCTGCCTCAGTCTCTCAAGTGATGGACGTACAGGGGTGCTCCCAGTTCTTGACTTCTTTACCACAAAGTCAAGGAGTCTTTTGTTCTCCACTCCTTGAGGTTCAAGAGACAACAGGACTCACTTGGGTTTCTTAGGCTTCGTTGGGAGGAGACGTGATGGAGGTTAGCCCTGGACCAGCTTTTCCCTTAAGGGGAGTACATTTTAAAATTCCAGTAGTCAAGGGTTCTAGTTATTTCGTTAATTTCAGGAATTGGATTCTATTTTGTCTTTCTTTTCTCCCTAAAATATTCTTAGTGACTTTTTAAAAATATTTATTTATTTATTTTATGCATATGAATACATTGTAGCTGTCTTCATACACACCAGAAGAGGGCATTAGATCTCATTACAGATGGTTGTGAGGCACCATGTGGTTGCTGGGAATTGAACTCAGGACCTCTGGAAGAGTAGTCAGTGCTCTTAACCTTTGAGCCATCTCTCCATCCCTTAGTGAATTTTTTATAGTTGGGAATTCTGAAATCAAAGCTTAGGGGCAGGGACTGAGGACCAAGGAAGTGGAGCTGGGGCAGGAAGTGCCTTCTTTGGGAAGGGGATTTTGTTTTGCAGTGTGGCTCACTGATTCAGGAAATAAGTCTCAGCTTGCAGTTCCAGGGTCAGGCTCATGGGGTCTACCAATCCTGAGGACCCAGCTGCCTAACCATGACCTCACCAACAATAACGATGATGAAAATCATAAACTCATGGCTGGAGAGATGGCTCAGGATTAAGAGCACTTGTTCTAACAGAGGATCAGGATTCAGTTCCCAGCACCCAGCCTTGTAGCTCACAATCATCCATAACTCCAGTTCCAGGGGGCCCTACAGGCACATGTGGTACACATACATACATGCATACAGCCAACACATTCGTATGTATAAAGTGAAACAAATAAGCAAATAATTAAAAGATAATAAAACATTCTACTTGCATTTCTTGGTCATCTACTACGTGCCAGAGATTGTATTTTATGTTCACTCATTTATCTTCAGAGTGCCCCTATAGCACAGGTGTTGCTGACGTTCCCATTTCACAGAGGTGGAAACTGAGGGCCAGGTTGGCTACTTAGCATTGGTAAGGTAATACAGCTGAAAAGACACAGAGGCAGAAGTTAACCCAAGTCTTCTGATTTCAAAGCCTTGGATCTCAGCACTTGGCTCTATTGCCACTAGAACCTGCTGTCATCCTGTGGCAAAAGTATGTGTCTGTGTTTGCTAGAGTTTCATAAATATTTGGTTTTGCTTCCTCCTTTCTCCATCAAACAGAGAAATATGAGAATGACAACACAATAGCAACAGCAACGACAACAACAACAACAACAACAACAACAACGCAAACCTCCAGCTCCCCCATGGGTCAGGCAGATCTGAGAAAGAGAAACCCTGGGTTCCATCGCTGGCTTTTGGAGGGAGCTAGCATCCCGCCCTGGGAGGACTTACCCATAAGCATCATCAATGCTATGCTTCAAGATTTCACACACTCACCACAAAGTCACCCGAGTGTCTCCCACATGCTATCTTGACTTTGCCACCCAGAGCCTAGCTGGAGCTGGGCAAATCTTAGGGCCCCCTCCCTCAGCACCCTCAAATGCTTGCCTTTCATCTCTGTGAGGACAGAGGGACCGCGCCTTGGTGACTGAGCCCTGTGTGGGCTGCTCAGCTGAGCCAGCTGGGAATTGGC
This sequence comes from Montemys delectorum, assembly GCA_019843815.1. NCBI lineage: Eukaryota > Metazoa > Chordata > Mammalia > Rodentia > Muridae > Montemys > Montemys delectorum. Next base: position 17,765 of record JADRCD010240889.1, read on the forward strand.
CCAGAGCCATGGAGTGTGAGAAACTTTCAAATTTCAAAACCGCCCTGGGCCAATTTAATAAACTTCTGCCACCTCTATCCTCTCCACAGTTTTGAATTCTCAAATATTCACATGCGCGCACACACCCTCATCTAAGATGTGCACAGAGAATGGAAGAATTTTGGAATGTTAATAATGCAGAATTTTACAGCCTAGCAAGGTGAATTCTCAAGGGGTAATGGTTAACATCTGCTTTCTCTTTTCCCAAGATAACAATGAAGAAACCAATGCACACAGCAAGCAGGAGTGAGAGAGATGAGCCTCCCACCCCTCTGAAAGGGGCTAAGTTGTCCCCAGATCCAGCACTAGGAACAATAACCGTAACACTTGCTTGTAGTAAGGTCGGCAGTACAGGGGAAGGGGGTGGGGCACAAGCTAAGGTCAGCTTCTCAGGGGGCACCTTCTACGCTGTGAACAAGACCCTTTCCTCCGGGGGATCTGAAAGATGGCAAGAAACATTCTGCTTCTCGCCGTGCGACAATTCTTAGCAATCAGCATCAGAGCTGTGCTCCTGACCTGTCCTTTCCCAGCCACCTCCAGAAGCAGGAGGGTGCGAAGTCAGAGCCCCCTCTCTGTCCAGGCTCTGGAGCGCCTGGGGCACAGAGCATGCCCTCTGTGCAGCTTTCTTTGCTTCCACAGTCACAAGTGAGCCTCAGAAACCTCCGAACCTAGGTCAAGTTCCAGACCTAGGGACAACAACCCCTATCTAGTGGGCAGGAGGTTGATGAGGACACAAAGCAGCTGGAGAAAGGCGGCTCACGACCTCCTGTAATTTCAGATCCAGGCCCTCTGACACCCTCTTCTGGTGTCTGTGGGCACGCGCGCGCGCGCACACACACACACACACACACACACACACACACACACACACGTACAAATAAAAAAAAAACTTACAATTTAAAAAGTAGATAGAGCCCATGCTTGTTTTCTGACATTTGTTTTATTCCTTCGTCCCCACCTCCTTTTTGAGATGGGGGTATCTGGCTATGTAGCCTAGGCTAGTCTCAAACTCATTATGAAGCACAGGATAGCTTTGAATTCAAAATACTCCTCTGGCTTGAGTCGCCCAAGTGCTGGGATTGCAGCTGTGAGCCACCACATCCAGTTCATTTTATCTCTTTTGAGCTTCTCATTTTATTGGAGAGAAAATTTCAGTGACTGGGAACCTGTTGACGAGGAACATCATTTCTCAGCTGGCCCTTGCCCTCTGGGCTCACTTGAGCAGTCCAAGGAGATGGTCCAGGTACAAAGTCCTGGAGCATCACAGACATCCTTTTTCAGGGACTCTCTGGGTCAGTTTTACCAGTTTTTTAAAAAATGACCCAGAAGTTATTTTTAAAAATGAAGGGTGCCAACCTTGTGTTTGCAGCTATGCAGGGATTTTTTTTTTTTTTTTAAATCACGCTTCCTCCTTTCTTTCGTTTTGCTGAAGCAAAGGCTGAGACGCCCATGTGGTGCATCGGCAGCTTCCTGAATCTCAGAGAAACATGAAGGAATGGCCAAGCTACCCTGCACAGATTAAATTGTGGATCTTGGAAACCCTGAACCAATGGTCGGGCTCCTCTCCCTTGCTTGCATAATGCAATTTAAATCCCTTGTTAATTTCCAGGTCGGGTTTCATTCATGAGGATAATCTTTAATTGATGTTAAATATAGGGATCAAGTGAAGCGCATTATTTCTTTTTTACAAAGTGCTAATTGTTCGTGTTCTCATAAATTATTTTCCCCTCTTGTGGAGCGGGGCTTATGAAAGAACTTTGCAGCCAGTGCTTTTAACCTCATCGTATGAATATTATCCTGTAATCATCAGGTCGTTTAGATCCTTCCTGTGCGGATGAGGCTCACGTCACCCTCCAGAGCAGCGAGGAGAAGAAAGACGAACTGTGGAAAGCACGTACATATGGGTGGCTCGCAGACGCTAAAAATATTTATATCCAAACATTTTAAACTTTAAGCAGATCTTTTCAGCTGCTTCTGTTCCTGCAAAGACCCTTGAGAGTTTCAGCCCATAATGACTCTTTTAATTGAATTTAAAAACATTGTGTTTTTGGAGGCAGACTCTCACTGTGTAGTCCAGGTTGGCCTCAAACTCAGAATCTCCCTGATCCCATCTTCCTGGTATTAGCATTGCAGGTATGCCATACCAGGTCCATCTTTAATTAATTGATTAATTAAATCAATTAACATTAATTAA
>JADRCD010240925.1:0-15164 GCA_019843815.1 Montemys delectorum
ATTTTCAGTCATACACACCTGATCTTAGCCTTTCTTCTTTGTGGGCACTGGACATTGGTTTGTGCTGCATGATGCCTGCTTTGTCTTGTTTGTTTGGTTTTACTGATTCAAAGAAGTCCCATCCATGTTTTGGAAAGCTATACTATTCTGAACCTAAAACCACTTTCTAGCCCAGTTTGAGAGGTGACCAAGAGGAGATATTGCTCTTTATAATGTCTCATTATAAAGCAGAGATCTGAAGTTCTTTCAAGTTTTCAGACCCCTTTCTCTTAAAATCTTATCATCATCATCATCATCATCATCATCATCATCATCATCATCATCATCATCATTTTGTATGTGTGTTGGACCATTAACTTTCTTTCTTTCTTTTTTTTTCTTTTTTTTCTTTTTTCTTTTGGTTTTTCGAGACAGGGTTTCTCTGTGTAGCCCTGGCTGTCCTGGAACTCACTCTGTAGACCAGGCTGGCCTCGAACTCAGAAATCTGCCTGCCTCTGCCTCCCAACTGCTGGGATTAAAGGGGTGTGCCACCACTGCCTGGCAGGACCACTAACTTTCAAGAGCCCCTTCTCCTTTCCACCTTGTTTGGGAGGCAGATCTTTCATGTTTTTGCTAATGTGTCTTTGCTAAGGCTAGCTGACCTCAAAGTTTCTGGGTAATTTTCCTGTCCCTGCCTCTCTCTGAATGGAGACGTGCTGGGATTACAGATGTGTGCCACTGCATTGGCTTCTTATGAGGGTCCCAGGGACTGAACTCAGATCCTCAGGCTTGTGCAAAAGTGTTTTTACCTCCCAAGCCATCTCGCTGGCCCCTCAGCCTACTTTATCACTCACATGATTTTCTTACTGTTCACTATAATTCTAAAGCAATAATATTGCTCCTCTTGTTGAAATTTATTCTGATAAATTGATCATGAGCAGCACAAACGTTACTTCTTGATCTTCAAACCATCTCATGAACTAAACTCCTTGTACAACTCCACGCATGGTTTGTGAAAATCCTAGCAATACACTGAAAAGCTGAGTGCTGTCAGATATGCTTTCTTGTACTGTGGCTCTTAAGTCAGGCTATAAGCTGACCAGGGGCAAAATCTATTACTTGTTCATGGAATGCCAAGATTAAGAAGTATTAATGAAAAGCTAATTGTGATTAGTTATTTCTTACTTTCTTTAAGGACATTTTTGTTATCATTACTTTATAGCTGCAGTTCTCCACACGGACAGTCCTTTAAAAATCTTTGCTTGAACTCCATTCTAGAGATCCCTTTAGTGATCGGAAAGTGGGCTTTACACATAACTTTTTTTTTTTAAAAAAGATTTATTTATTTATTTATTTATTTATATGAGTACACTGTAGCTGTCTTCAGACACACCAGAAGAGGGCATCAGATCACACTGCAGATGGTTATGAGCCACCAGGTCATCTAATGCTGACCACTTGCTCTAGAAAATGGTATAACATATACATTTTAACTTTTGGTTATGTTATATAATCCAGACTGTCCTGGAACTTGCTTTATAGTACAGGTACACCTGAGAGCAGCCATCATCCATCTGCCTTATTCATGAGTTTGTGTGGCAACATGCCCAGGAGTATTTTAACTCTTTAATCTAGCAGTTTAATTATGTATATAATAGTAGAGGCAGTTTTATCACTTTTAATTAAAATTTAAAATATTAGGTTAAGTGTTGATTATAATTTAAATTTGTCATAAAGTTTTTCTTTTTTGTTTCTTGAGGGTAGTCTTGCTATGCATGCCAGGATGGTCTGAGACTTGTGACCCCCTCCCAGGGTGTGTGCCATCATGCTTGGTCTTCTAATGGCTCTCTAAAGTTTATGCCACAGACTTCATTGCCATGTACATTTCTACTTTTGGACATTAAGGTTAGCCCTACCAGTTTCCGAAAGAGACTGCACTCTATCAGAAAGCAGGTGAGGTAACAAAGTGTGAAGGTAGGAGAGGACCAAGAAGGTGAGGTGGCCTCTTATATGTCATGGTTATATCCTGTGTTTGGACTTAAAAAAAAATGTGCTTTAAAAAAAATCTACTTGAAACTGAATGAGTTAAAGTAATGTCTGCTTGCTTGCAGCCAAAAGTTGAGCGGTCAACCAGCTACCCCAGGAACATCCAATACCAGAGAAATGGCAATAAACAGTAGAGTCATGCCTGTAAATATAAGTAATACACTTCCAGAACTACAGGCAAGCAATAATTATAAAACCTCCTGAACAAGGAACGCCTCGTATCTTCTTAATTGTGGAGGTGAGTGCTTATCACTGAAGTCCGGAATTAATAACAGAGTACAAAGTTAGATTTCATAGTATTTTTTCCAGATCCTGGACTTTTGGATATAGTATTATTCTCATAAGCATGAGGACTTAGGCCATAATACTGGCACTGGAAAATTTGTATTCTCAATCAGGTTTTTCAAAAATCAGGTACTGGACAACTTGAGTCAAGTGAAGAGAGTAGTGGGAACTGTGAGGACAGTGTTGTTGTGAATAAAAATTAAAATATTAACACTATTTTTTCATATTAATTACAAAGTCTGTCGATTTGTAAATAGGAATCTGATCATGAAACTGGAGTGGGTGTTGTAAGTATCAGACTGATCTGGTGGCTTATGGGTCAGGAAGGAGCCAATGTCTACCACATCACTTAGCAGTCACAGGAGCATGGACATGGGACCCGGTTCCAGCCTCAGTTTTATAGACATGATAGAATTAACATGGGAACTGAATTCAATGCATCAACTGTTAAAGAGGGAGGCATGTTCTGAGCACTAAGTAAAAAGTCTTGGGGCTGATGGGTCTTGCTGTTATATTTCAAAATAGCACAAACTGATGCTGAGAAATGAGCTTTAAAAATGAACAGTAAAGTGCCTGAAACAGAAATCGTGTGTGTGTGTGTGTGTGTGTGTGTGTGTGTGTGTGTGTGTGTGTGTGTGTGGTAGCTTTTTATGTGGCTTCCTAACTTCATCATCCCCACAACACTATTTTTAATGATCTAGAAACAGGAGAGAGGCTCTGGCACTAACCAGCAATGCAATAGGATTAACTCCTGTCACAGGATATTTGAGTGTGGTTCACAGAAAACCCAACTGTTAGCAAAATATAAAAACTTAAATAGGTATTGTGTGTGTCAGTTGCATTCAGGTGTGTCCTGTAGAGAAGCAGCTTGGGTGTGCCTCTAAAAGCCTCTAGAGATAAGAATGCTAAAGAATGAAAGTTCCTGCCTTGTTTAAGGCAAGCTGCTTGGGAGAGGTCCTGTGACCCAAGGAGAAGTCAGTTGGATGGCTCTGAGCTGCCTTACCATAAAGTTAAAATGGTTTGGGTCTACTGGCTTGGCTGGTTGCTTCCCACTATGATGGTGATGTGGTTCAGTCTGTGAAGGGTATAGGGGAGGACCTAGAGACTTCTTTTATAGAAATGAACCTTTGAAGTCTCTCCTTTTTTTTTTTTTTGGTCACTCTCTTTGGGCCCTTTCTCTTTTGGCTTGGAAGAGCTTCATGGAAGGAGCTTGGGGTATGAGATTTTTTTTCAATCAAGGCTTGCAGGAATCACAGAGAAGCAGCTGGCAGGACACAGGTAAAGCAGTATTCTAGAAAAGAGAGCTAAGGAGCCCTCTTGGATTTGGAGGAGCTCAAGAGAAAGGTAGACTAGTTTGGCAGACTGACCCACAGATAGGAAGAGATTTCTACAGAGCTAGCTGCTTAGTTGTTGAATTAGGCTTATAATTAGATATTTTGCATATAGTTAAGAAAATAAAGTTACCTTGCTGAGCTAGCAGGTTTTTCCCACAGCTCCCTCCTCACATGTCATTATGGTATGAATATTAGATAAATTAAAAGGACAAATATTATAGACTGTAGGTCTATGTGACTCCCATGTACTACCCTTTGCCTTAGCACAATGACACATGCCACACGGTAAGTCACCTCCAACATGTTCAATTACTTCTCAAACTTAACTGATCTTGATAAAGATATAGGAGCAGAAAGACAGGTACTCAGAGGGAAGGGAGTGATGGCCACTTCCGTGCCTCTAGCCCCACTAGTGATGGATACCTGGAGCTCAAAGAGCCTAACAAAGAGGCAGAACACATTTCGGCAGGTGAGAGTGGTACCATTTTTGTTTTCCCTGAGATCCATCCACAGTGACTGAAGGCTAGTTGCATTCCCAGAGCTATGGACACCTGCTCTCTCTGCTGCAGAAAAGTTAAGGCAGAGCACGCTCCAGCACGGTGATTTCCAAAACTACATTGAGTAACCTGTTTTTCAGGTTGAACCCCTGACACAAACTGAGCTGATCTTGAAAAAATGCTTCTTGTATGTATCCTCCCTCACTGTAAGATCTTTTAAAACCATAGAAAACACTGAAAATTTCCTCTAAAGTCACTAAAACAAACAACAACAACAAACCCCTGGAAGGTTCAAATGTAAGAAGTGTCAATACTTTTGCCTTTCTCCTAACAGGAGCTACCATCTGCAGGAGCTGCTAAAATCAGTTTCCCACATGCTGGGCTCTCCAAGCCCCACTTGTATATGACTGACTCTTCACTACTAGTATTCTCAACTTACTGAGGTGGGAACAGAGGCCCGTGGGCCTAGTATTGAAGCCAGTATTCAAAATCAGGCATTGACTTACTCCTCCAGCATGTGTGTGGGCTGCCTGTGGCCACCCTTGGTTCTGGTGAGCCCTACAATCGGACTCCTCCATCACCCCATCATTCCTCATTTGCATAAGTATGACTTCCCACCAGGCCCAGCATCTATCACCAACCATCATAGCTTGCCTGTCTGCCATACACAGCAGCTCCCTCTTCTTTTACTTTATCACAGGCTTTTGGTGATCCCCAGCCCTGGTTAGACCAGATTTTACCTAATCCATACCAGAACCTGTAGGGTTCAACAGAGAAAAGTAGTCATAATCCTTCTGCAAGACTCATTTTGGATCTGTTGTTAATAACCACAGGAATGACTCTGTTCTTAAATTTTAAAATTTACTTTACATGTGTAAAGCACATATGCAGGAAGGCTGGAGGACAACACTGGGGAGTCAGTTCTCTCCTCACAGCAGGTAGGCTCAGGGGATCCAATGCACCTTTATCTGCTCAGGCATGTCACTGCCTCCACAAGGAACTCTATAAGGCCACTGGTGATTACACAGACTTTCTTATTCCATTATTTCTTACTATTGAGGCTGCTTCTGTAAGTCCCCAACACCCCCCTTTCTTACAACTTGTAACTGCTTTCTCATTCACGAGAGCGAGCGAAGGTAACTGCTGTTATGCAGGCCTTCCCAAGATCCCAGTTACTTCCATCTTCCACTGTGCTCCTCACCTGTGCTCTCTCAGGGCCTTGGTTCTAGAAGAATCTTCTGCTTTACCTCACTGTGCCTCAATCATCCCTTCAGCCCAAGGTTAAAGCTCTTCTCTTGGGCACACTTCCACCCCCATCTCTCACATCACGCCTCTCCTTCCCTTCAGGCAATGACCTCCATGTTTACTTCTCCTTTATGTACCCCAACTACTGTACATAGACTCCTGTGTTGACACCACTCCACTGAAGTGGTGGAGTCTCAGAAAAGCCACCAACAGCCCTCAAGCTGCCGACAGTGGACTAACTCTTGGCCCTCATCTTCTCAATTGTACTTTCTGTGACTATTCCTTCTTCCTCAAATCTCATTTGAACTCACTCCTGCTTTTCCTCCTCTTTCTGAGCTGCTGCTCCCTCTCCTCTGGGTTCCCATCTCTCCACTTCTAAAGGTTGAAGTAGCCTGGAGTTCAGTTCTGACTTGTCTTTCTTGTATGAATGAACATCTGAGATCTTCCAATAATCCCACACACTCTTATGCTAGTATTTCTACTGTCTAAGCATATATCATGGTGAACATGGGAGTACCTGAAGGTTTTAAAAAGGAGACATCAGAGATCAAGAGCAATAGAGCACAAAGGATGGAAGTCCCAGCTAAAGGGAGATGCACCCCTCCTGGAGAACAGGAGAGGGAGGGAAGAGGCTCCAGCTAGGGCAGTATCAGAGGAATCTAAAGGATTCTTTGACTTTCAGCCTTCATTCAGTCAATTAAAAATGGGTACATCTTATCAGCAAGAAGGAAGGGTGTGATAGGAAGGAGGGCTGGGAAGGTGAGGGATTTGGGCAGGTAGATGAAGGAAGCTGGAGACGGAGAACTGACATATGACAGGTATACATGGAGGGTTAGGCGAGACTGAGGATGAACTTAGGGGCTCCATTCTGTACAAGTGTGTGTCTTCCCAGCAGTTCAGGAGAGAGACAAAAAGGCTACGGGTAAGTACTTATCAGAATGACAGTCACAAACCCTGTGGCTACAGGGAAAAGGAGAAGGGGACCTTGGGATGACAAGACAGTGGACACTAGACATTTTTATGAGGTTTCAGAATAAACATATTGGGTAGCAGGTAAAGTGGAGGATAATGAATTAGTTGCTGTCACAGATGGAGGTTCTGAAATCTGAGACAGTGAAATTGGGACAATTCCAGGTAGTAGTGTGGGGTGTGAATGGTGAAGCCAAAGTCACTGAAAGGAGTGCAGCAGGAGAGAATCTGGAAAGGGGAGATGGTGCTCAGGCTGGATCACCTGTGCTGCAGGGAGTGCACAGCAGAGACCCAAGCAAGATACAGGGAGTTGCTAGGCTCTATGGAAGTCCTATGCAGAGATGCTTACATAAGTCTCATCAGTTGCTATTAATAAAGTGTAGTATTTACCAAAAGGCCAAAAAGATAATGCCAGGTAAAATCTAATAAATCTTAGATTGCTTCATATCATTTCATTTACCCAGAGAGCCTGGGTCAGTGGTTTGGCTTAGTTTTTCTTTGTTTTGCTGTTCATCATGATCCGTAGGAATGTAACCAAGATGATCTTATCCACGATGAAAAATGAGGATGAAGGACATTATATGCATAAAGGACGTATTATCTGGCCTGCAAAGTTACTGAACTCTTGATTTGGCTCAACGCCCTCTGATCATTTAACTGCATTCCAATGAATAATAAAAGTGGAAATGTCACAGTCTTTAATTATATTTTACTGTAGCTCTTTGAACATATTTTAGGGGCTATTTTGATGTCCTTTCTGTTAAATCTGTTATCTGGTTGCAATTCACAAGCAATTTCTGTTGCTGTTTTTGTTCAGTGATGTGACATGTTCTTGCTTCTTTGTAATCTTTGACTTTTGCTGTTGGGCTTTGGATATTTTAGATAATATATTGCAGAGATCTGGGTTCTAGTTCCTTCCCCACGGTGTATTTCAGAGGACATACTGTGGAGAATCTGGGTACTAGCTCCCTTTGTCATTCACTGCTTGTGAACATGCCCAGTGTCTGGCTGGACAGTTCTTAGTAAAGACCATGCATCACCCTGCCTTCTAACTCTAGCACTTGAGAATTCCCAATGAGGCCTACTGCAAGTCAGTCACAGGACAAGGTGGGGTTTGGAGTTCTGGAGTTTCTTTCTGACCTCGAAAGGTGCTGAGTGTGAACGCTCTCACCCTGCTGACTGACGAGAACCCTGGACTCGTCAGGCCATCTTTCCAATTTAGGCTGCCATGAAGGAACAACTCCCAGTGGAGTGATTCACGTTTGTTAGGACCCCTGGAGGCTCCCCATTTTTCTCTTTCCTAAGTGTGCTTCTGCAAAGTTGCCAGCGCATAGTTTAGCCTGTGTTCTTCACTCACTCTATCCCTGACCTCTCCACTTCCTTTCACCCCAACCCATACCTATTTATTTATTTATTATTTATTTATTCTTTCACCCTAACCCATTCCTATTTATTTATTTATTTATTTATTTATTTATTTAGGAGATGGGTTTTTGCTTGCTATGGCGTTCATCTGACCTCGTACTAGCAATCCCCCAGTCTCTACCTCCAGAGTGTTGAGGTTACAAGCATGTTGCTAGCATACCTTGCTCACTTGTACTCGTTTCTGATGGTGCTTGGAAGTCTGCACTTTATGTTAAAGTGAGGTCACTATCATCAGAGAGAGACCAGAAGCTACTTTTTAAACCAACTTCTATTACCCAGGCAGAAACAACTTTGAAGGCCAGAGTTCTGCAGCTGACATAAGGACAATGGTGCTGCTTTTTCTGAGTAGTAATAGCCTGGTCCAGCAAGTGGACCTCAGACCTTCCATCTCTTTTTTCTGGATACTTTCTTTGCCTTTCAAGCCAGAACAAGAGCAGCCAGGTCTCCAGTATTCCCAGTGGAAGAGCATGTAAGGCAGAGACTCCAGTCTACAAATAAGGAGTGTGTGGGAGAGGGTGCCCCATACTTCATCCTCTATAAAAGTAAAGTACCCTTCCCAATAGTCCTCTGAGAACTGTGTTCCTGTTGTAGCAGTCCAGAGTGAGTTTCCATCTCATTGAGTTGTAACAGGTAGGTAGAGGGACCAGTGTTAAAGTATTCTAGATTTGAATATTTTCTTATCCATTTCAGTAGCTTTACTTGAACAGGCATTTCTAGATTTCCTATAAAACTTTAGGCTTGCTGGGCAGTGGTGGTGCACACCTTTAATCCCAGCACTTGGGAGGCAGAGGCAGGCGGATTTCTGAGTTTGAGGCCAGCCTGGTCTACAGAGTAAGTTTTAGGACAGCCAGAGCTACACAGAGAAACCCTGTCTCGGAAAAACCAAAACAAAAACCAAAAAAAACCCCACAAACTTCAGGCTTATTTCCAGACACTTTTTTCTATTAGTTTCAGTGAACAGTGGATTTATGGGTTCTTTGTTTTGCCATAACAGACACTATTCATTCACTTTAACTGAACTGTCCAGAGTGAACATACCTTGGTTTATCCATTCTTTTCAGTAGACATGTGGGTGTTTTCCAGCTTTTCTGCTAACCTAACACTGAAGCTATAAACACTCTTTTGTATATAGCCTATGGCACACCAGTAAGTGTTCCTATCAGGTGTGGGTGTACACACACACACACACACACACACACTCTAGGAATGCAAATTTCGGTAAAAAATTATATTTATTTTCCCAAGGCAGTTAAAGTTGTTTTCCAAAGTAGATGGAGTTTTCCATTTCCAATTCCAACCAAGAGTGTGTAAATGTAAAGTCCTGGGAGCCTTCCACCTCTGATCTATAGCTTCCTCAACCTCTGGGATGAGACTTGCCAATACGGCAAGTATAAACTTTTCTCTCACCACAGTTACAAACAAGGGAAGTATTTATGTTCATTTTCTTGCCTTTTCCTCTGTAAATATCTATTCTTCCATTTTTAATAGCTGTACAGAGGGAGGGAGGGAGGGAGGGAGGGAGGGGGAGAGGAAAGACCAAGAGGGAACGCTCTCCTCCTGCCTAGTCTTCTTGTGGCAGTTCTAGGATGGAGCTGGGGCCTCACCCAGCCTGGGTAAGTGCACTGCCACCCTCAGCCCTTTGCAAGCTCTTGAAAGGCTGGATCTACTGAGTGTTAAAGGGAGCCTGTTTTATTAAACTGAAGTGTGTGTGGAGACCCTCACCAGGGAGTGAAGCCTGAAGAACAACCAAAGCAAGATGCTTTGATATTTACACAACAATCAATTTGTGAAGACAGACAGGACAAATGGATCTCTGGACTAAGGTAAATTCTAAGGGCATCATTAAGAGATCTCTGGGGTAGGGTAGGGAGGGTAGGTAGAAGCTAACGGAAGCTAAAGGTTACTTCAAAGAACTTGTTAATTGGGGCTGGGATGAATTACTGCGGTCACCAGTTTGGTGATCAAGGCTGTTTTTCTGGCTTTGCTTTGTGAAGGATGTCCCTCTCAAAAGAATCTTTATGGCTTGCTGCATTCAGAAGACAGGCCAAATGGCCCCCTCTGAAGTGACAGTGTCTCCAGTGATGTCACTTTGCAGTAATTACCATGTCACTTGGGACACCCAGAGCTGACCCAGCCCTCACTCTTCCATGTGCAATCCTCCTTTAAAACTGTAGCTTCCCTCCATGACAAAACAAAATTTACACAATATCTTTCCACAAATCCAGCCTTACAAAGGATAATAGATGGAAAACATCAACGTAAGGAGCAAAACTACACCCCAGAAGAAGCAAGAAAGTAATCTTTCAACAAATCCACACAAACCCAATTCCACCTCTTACAACACTCTACTATGGTTTTCAGAACAGCTTACATATGTCAAAAGTATTTATACAGCCAAAAGAAACGTAGACAATTAACTTGGGAGGTGGCTTGTAAGAGAACAACAAAGAGTGAGACTGAATGCTTTGCTTGATGTTTGTAACTATTGTATCAAGTTTGAAGAAGAGGACTTTATAAGTTACTCTTTCTCTAAGATGAATGCTTTTCAAAACCATCACAGCCAATGGACCAGATTCTTACCCTCACCTAATGTCTGTGCCACCCTCCAAGCAGAACCACTGTTCATTGAAACAGTTGGTGAATGACTTTATGGATAGACCATCTTAATACATACACCAATTCTTAAATGAATGTAACCTGTTCTCTGTGGGCTGAGAATAAAGTCACTCACTCAAGTCAAATAGCTTTGAACGTAAAAACAAAACAAAACAAAAACAAAAACAAAACTGTAGCTTCCCATGTAAATATTGACTCTTGTCCAGATTATGTGCTATAAATAAATTCTGCCAGCTTTTCACCTTGTCATTCAATTTCTTTAAGGTAATGTTTGAGAACAAAGTTCTATTTTAATATGGCTGAATCTCATTCCTCCCATTAGTACTTTTATCTTGCTTGAGACTTGTGTCTCTATCTCGAGGTAACACACACAGATACACACACTGCCTGCCATAAGGAGGAATGCTGCACATGTGCGTCTCGGGAGACTCAGATGCTCCTGGCATCAGTTACTGATGGGCGATCAAGTAGGGTGCAGCTGAGCAGAATGGTGCCTCATTGAATCTATTAACTAACTCTCATAAGAAATCAAGCTTTTCTGAGAGCAAACCCTGTTTGGCTGTAACAGTCTATTTGATAGAACTGGCACTGGCAGGAAGAGGCATTATCTTTTTTTAAAAGATGTATTTATTTTATGTTATGTGTGAGTATCCTGTCTACATGTATGTGTATATACCACATGTGTGCTTGGTGCCTGTGGAGGTCAGAAGAAGGCACTGGATCCCCTAGAACAGGAATTATAGATGGTTGGTGAGCTGACATGTGGGTGCTGGGATTTGAACCTGGGTCTTCTAAAAGTACATCAAATGCTTTTGACTGCTAAGCCATTTCTTCAACCCTGAGTTTGGTTCCTAGCACCTATGCTGGGTAGCTCACAACATGGGGAATCTATGTTCAGGCGCACATACCCAAACAGAGACATATACACATAATTAAAAATCAATCTTTATTTTTTGTGTGTGCTCACACATGCCATGGCACATGCTTACAAGGTACTGAAGAGCTGAGCACTCTGGCCTTCTGAGCCACGTTAGTTACCCCTCCTCTTCAGGAGTTTTCCTCTCTTAAGTTAGTTTATATTCAGACTCTGGCAGCTAACCGATTATTCTTTAAAATACTTCTGATATAGGATCCTGGTAGATGCTGGGAGGCTTCTGATCCAAGCAAGCCCTGACTGATCATCTGCCTCTACTTGCCTCCAGGTTTTAGGTCAAGATGTCCTGTGACCCCAATTCTGTTGTGACCCTTGATGGACCAGAACTGCTGATTTTATACTTTTCACCATTTTTTCTTTTTTCTTTTTCTGTTGTGAGGACAGGAATAAGAATGTCCAAGATAAACTCATGTCAGAGGTTAAACTACTCTATTTACTGCGAGTTTTTGAGGCTGGGTTTGAACTATACAGCCCTGGCTCTCCTGGAACTATGTAGATCACAAAGATCCCCCTGCCTCACCCTCCAGTTAGTTGAGATTAAATGTGTGTGCCACCCTATCTGGCCCAAACTACTGTACCAATGTAGGTCAACATTTTTGTTTGTTTGTTTGGTTTTTTGAGACAGGGTTTCTCTGTGTATCCCTGGCTGTCCTGGAACTCAGAAATCCGCCTGCCTCTGCCTCCCAAGTGCTGGGATTAAAGGCGTGCGCCACCATGCCCAGCCCGTAGGTCAACATTTTTAAAGTTTTGCCACATAGTGCTAAATTTCCCTCCATGGAGCTAGATTAAAGTAATCTAAACATGTTTTTATTACTTTATTTTCTAATTCTCAAACCTTCACTGTTCCCTTAAGATGAAGTCCACACAGCTCTGCCAAGTAGACATTTCTTGGGTAGGTGAGCCAGTCACTGAGATCCTTTGTACTATCTAGCCCTTATTTGTTCTTTAGTGTGATCTCCAAGACTGCCCCAAGTTCCCTGTCTCCAGTGTCCCGTGGATCCTATCCCTGGGATGCTCCACCATGCTCACTCTTCTTTTGGCCTGCTTGCCTTGACCTCCATCTTCTGTGGTACTTAATTTACAGTGAACCCAGCATTTTGTAGAGTGCATACATATCTGTTGCATAGTGAGAAGGGCTAGTTCAGGTGATAAAACTGGGGGTTCCTGCCATCATGGGATAATTATGAGTTTGCTATTTTTTTTTGATATTTTCTTTATTTGCATGTAAATTTCTCCTTTCCCAGGTTCCCCTCCAACAAACAAACAAACAAACAAAAACAACAAGAACAAACCCCTTTTGCCTCCCCCTTCCCCATGCCTGCCACCCCACCCTCTCCCACTTATTGGCCCTGGCATTCCCCATGAGTTTGCTATTTATAAAGCAATTGTACTTTGTTATTTTAATTTTTGGTTACATTGTTTCCTTTGGAATTTTTCTATTTACAACAAAATAACGTAATAACACTATGACTCTGATAAATGTTCCTCTTTAATAATTAATCTACTATATTTTTCTTTTCAATTAAACCTTGATTCCACTAAAAACTAATATCCAGTCAAATAGCATTTTTAGGTATCTTAAAAACTCACTGTTTTTTCTCATTTAGAAAAATCCATACAAAATAACTACTTTTAAGCAGATATACCTGAAAGTTTATAACTGTCACACTGTAACAAGAAGATACTTAATACAAGGAATCATTATTCAAATGCAGATCACCAATTCAAATGCAAAAAAGCTGTCACAAATTTTGAAAGCAAGTTTTTGAACCTTCAAGTTTAAGCTTTAAAAAATAAAAACAAACCAACACTCACGCTCCACGTGCTCAAACATGACTGAGAAGAGGAAGTCTCGGGGTGTCATGTAATACTCTCCATCATGCTCCAGGGATGAGAACTGCATGAACCGCTGTTTGCGGAGAGAAAGTTTCTCTACTGGTCCCAAGTCATTTTTCTAAAAGAAAAAGAGATTTAAGATTTTTTCATTATGATTTCCAAACTTAAGTACCTTCAGAATTATCTTCAAAGGGTAAGTTAGGTCTGACACCACCAAAGTTTACATTATTCACATAACAAATATCAACTAAGTCCCTACATTTTTAGGCACCAATTATGACTAATTGGAGTGATGTTAACCCCTAAGTGGGAGAATGACGTTTACAAATATGTGAAGTCATGGAGACAGGGAGAAGGCACAGATGGGAAAGGGGCGGGGCAGGTCTCCTAGGTAAGACAGGGTCATCTTTTGAAGGGATGACACTCACAGAGGCCATGGAAGGGGTTAGTGAGTCGTGCTTTCTCAAGCAAGGTAGGAACAAGGAAGAGCAGAGAGCCACTGCTGCCACAGGGATAGCAAGAGAGTAGCAGCCGACCACACCAAACAGACCTGGGGAGTAGGGCATGCACAGCTGTGTTCTAACAATGGGCTCTGCTCATACAAATAAGAAAGGATGTGCACGGGGCAAACACTGCTGGTGGCTGGAGTTTCCCAGGCTTTAGGACCAAGCTTTCCCAACATCTGGATGACAGTGCTGACATCTCTAACTAAGCTTTCTGCTCCACTAAAGGCACAGTCTCCACACATGAACAGGCCTTATGGTTGTACAGACTGTGACACAGCAATAGACAACAACACTGAGGCCTAGGTGGAGCTCTTTCCATATGCCTCCATGAACCTCCAACTCATGCAGAACCCCATTTCTGAAGAGACAACTCTTTTTTTTTTTAAAAGTCAGGGAAATGTGGCTCACTTTTTATTCCTACAGCTTCCCCGTCCATTTCCAACACATGGACTTCTTGACACCCCATGCTAACCCGTGAAAAAGGCAACCAGTGTTTGCTTGGCCCCACTTTACAAAGTTGCTGACCTTAGAAAGTGACATACCAAAGTACTGGGCCTGCCAAGCTGCCTGTGACATTTAAAGGCAGATACAATAAGTTAACGATCACCTCAGAGAGGGCGGGAGAAGTCCCATTTCCTTCTTGAAAGAACTTGTCCTGTGTACAAAGGGCCTTGGTTGCTCACTTAACAGTCCAGACTCATTTTAACATATTCCTTAGAATGACATTGTCAGATACCAGACTGGGCCTCATAGAGGACAAAGCTGTTAAGGATTCATCCACTTGTATTTTAAACAAACAAACAAACAAAATCCCTAATACCCCATTTACCAAATGAAGACTCAGGAGGCAGGGAGAGCACCCAGTTGACCTTCCTCCTCCACCGACATCCCAGAAGGAAAAAACTCCTTCTCACGCTGTCTTAAACACCCTTCAACTCAAAGACCCTCCGTTCTCTTTCCTGGGTTTTCTAATGTTCACTCCCTGTCAACTGGTGGCTTCTCTGCCTCCTGACCCATCGTTGACTTTATGTAATCAGCTAAAGGTGTGTGCTAGGGCTGAGCTGCACCCCAACAAGATTTTTCCAGTTCACAATCTAAGGATTCATGACCTGATCAAATATCATCCAACATCCACTTTTAAGCAGCATCTTAAAAATACTCGTTTAAGGGGATTGGCTATACTTTCAGTTACCCAGAACTCAACAGGTTGTGATTTAGAAATAAATGTCAAATTAGGCGGTCCACAAGAAATATGCACATTCCCACTCCGATCAGCAAAGTGGGCACTGCATCCAGGGAGCAAATCCCAATAAAAATCACTTTTCTTTTCTTGACTTGAGCCAAAATATGGGCATCTTATATTTGTGTGTATATGTCACCACTGCCTCCCTGGAGGCCTGTATCCTGCCTATGGTCATCATGACCTATGTGGAGTTTTCACCTCCAGTGATTTTCTAGTTGCATTCTGGATCGGGATCTGTGCTCCTCGGTG
>JADRCD010240926.1:0-15117 GCA_019843815.1 Montemys delectorum
ATTTTCAGTCATACACACCTGATCTTAGCCTTTCTTCTTTGTGGGCATTGGACATTGGTTTGTGCTGCATGATGCCTGCTTTGTCTTGTTTGTTTGGTTTTACTGATTCAAAGAAGTCCCATCCATGTTTTGGAAAGCTATACTATTCTGAACCTAAAACCACTTTCTAGCCCAGTTTGAGAGGTGACCAAGAGGAGATATTGCTCTTTATAATGTCTCATTATAAAGCAGAGATCTGAAGTTCTTTCAAGTTTTCAGACCCCTTTCTCTTAAAATCTTATCATCATCATCATCATCATCATCATCATCATCATCATCATCATCATCATCATTTTGTATGTGTGTTGGACCATTAACTTTCTTTCTTTCTTTTTTTTTCTTTTTTTCTTTTTTCTTTTGGTTTTTCGAGACAGGGTTTCTCTGTGTAGCCCTGGCTGTCCTGGAACTCACTCTGTAGACCAGGCTGGCCTCGAACTCAGAAATCTGCCTGCCTCTGCCTCCCAACTGCTGGGATTAAAGGGGTGTGCCACCACTGCCTGGCAGGACCACTAACTTTCAAGAGCCCCTTCTCCTTTCCACCTTGTTTGGGAGGCAGATCTCTCATGTTTTTGCTAATGTGTCTTTGCTAAGGCTAGCTGACCTCAAAGTTTCTGGGTAATTTTCCTGTCCCTGCCTCTCTCTGAATGGAGACGTGCTGGGATTACAGATGTGTGCCACTGCATTGGCTTCTTATGAGGGTCCCAGGGACTGAACTCAGATCCTCAGGCTTGTGCAAAAGTGTTTTTACCTCCCAAGCCATCTCGCTGGCCCCTCAGCCTACTTTATCACTCACATGATTTTCTTACTGTTCACTATAATTCTAAAGCAATAATATTGCTCCTCTTGTTGAAATTTATTCTGATAAATTGATCATGAGCAGCACAAACGTTACTTCTTGATCTTCAAACCATCTCATGAACTAAACTCCTTGTACAACTCCACGCATGGTTTGTGAAAATCCTAGCAATACACTGAAAAGCTGAGTGCTGTCAGATATGCTTTCTTGTACTGTGGCTCTTAAGTCAGGCTATAAGCTGACCAGGGGCAAAATCTATTACTTGTTCATGGAATGCCAAGATTAAGAAGTATTAATGAAAAGCTAATTGTGATTAGTTATTTCTTACTTTCTTTAAGGACATTTTTGTTATCATTACTTTATAGCTGCAGTTCTCCACACGGACAGTCCTTTAAAAATCTTTGCTTGAACTCCATTCTAGAGATCCCTTTAGTGATCGGAAAGTGGGCTTTACACATAACTTTTTTTTTTTAAAAAAGATTTATTTATTTATTTATTTATTTATATGAGTACACTGTAGCTGTCTTCAGACACACCAGAAGAGGGCATCAGATCACACTGCAGATGGTTATGAGCCACCAGGTCATCTAATGCTGACCACTTGCTCTAGAAAATGGTATAACATATACATTTTAACTTTTGGTTATGTTATATAATCCAGACTGTCCTGGAACTTGCTTTATAGTACAGGTACACCTGAGAGCAGCCATCATCCATCTGCCTTATTCATGAGTTTGTGTGGCAACATGCCCAGGAGTATTTTAACTCTTTAATCTAGCAGTTTAATTATGTATATAATAGTAGAGGCAGTTTTATCACTTTTAATTAAAATTTAAAATATTAGGTTAAGTGTTGATTATAATTTAAATTTGTCATAAAGTTTTTCTTTTTTGTTTCTTGAGGGTAGTCTTGCTATGCATGCCAGGATGGTCTGAGACTTGTGACCCCCTCCCAGGGTGTATGCCATCATGCTTGGTCTTCTAATGGCTCTCTAAAGTTTATGCCACAGACTTCATTGCCATGTACATTTCTACTTTTGGACATTAAGGTTAGCCCTACCAGTTTCCGAAAGAGACTGCACTCTATCAGAAAGCAGGTGAGGTAACAAAGTGTGAAGGTAGGAGAGGACCAAGAAGGTGAGGTGGCCTCTTATATGTCATGGTTATATCCTGTGTTTGGACTTAAAAAAAAATGTGCTTTAAAAAAAATCTACTTGAAACTGAATGAGTTAAAGTAATGTCTGCTTGCTTGCAGCCAAAAGTTGAGCGGTCAACCAGCTACCCCAGGAACATCCAATACCAGAGAAATGGCAATAAACAGTAGAGTCATGCCTGTAAATATAAGCAACACACTTCCAGAACTACAGGCAAGCAATAATTATAAAACCTCCTGAACAAGGAACGCCTCGTATCTTCTTAATTGTGGAGGTGAGTGCTTATCACTGAAGTCCGGAATTAATAACAGAGTACAAAGTTAGATTTCATAGTATTTTTTCCAGATCCTGGACTTTTGGATATAGTATTATTCTCATAAGCATGAGGACTTAGGCCATAATACTGGCACTGGAAAATTTGTATTCTCAATCAGGTTTTTAAAAAATCAGGTACTGGACAACTTGAGTCAAGTGAAGAGAGTAGTGGGAACTGTGAGGACAGTGTTGTTGTGAATAAAAATTAAAATATTAACACTATTTTTTCATATTAATTACAAAGTCTGTCGATTTGTAAATAGGAATCTGATCATGAAACTGGAGTGGGTGTTGTAAGTATCAGACTGATCTGGTGGCTTATGGGTCAGGAAGGAGCCAATGTCTACCACATCACTTAGCAGTCACAGGAGCATGGACATGGGACCCGGTTCCAGCCTCAGTTTTATAGACATGATAGAATTAACATGGGAACTGAATTCAATGCATCAACTGTTAAAGAGGGAGGCATGTTCTGAGCACTAAGTAAAAAGTCTTGGGGCTGATGGGTCTTGCTGTTATATTTCAAAATAGCACAAACTGATGCTGAGAAATGAGCTTTAAAAATGAACAGTAAAGTGCCTGAAACAGAAATCGTGTGTGTGTGTGTGTGTGTGTGTGTGTGGTAGCTTTTTATGTGGCTTCCTAACTTCATCATCCCCACAACACTATTTTTAATGATCTAGAAACAGGAGAGAGGCTCTGGCACTAACCAGCAATGCAATAGGATTAACTCCTGTCACAGGATATTTGAGTGTGGTTCACAGAAAACCCAACTGTTAGCAAAATATAAAAACTTAAATAGGTATTGTGTGTGTCAGTTGCATTCAGGTGTGTCCTGTAGAGAAGCAGCTTGGGTGTGCCTCTAAAAGCCTCTAGAGATAAGAATGCTAAAGAATGAAAGTTCCTGCCTTGTTTAAGGCAAGCTGCTTGGGAGAGGTCCTGTGACCCAAGGAGAAGTCAGTTGGATGGCTCTGAGCTGCCTTACCATAAAGTTAAAATGGTTTGGGTCTACTGGCTTGGCTGGTTGCTTCCCACTATGATGGTGATGTGGTTCAGTCTGTGAAGGGTATAGGGGAGGACCTAGAGACTTCTTTTATAGAAATGAACCTTTGAAGTCTCTCCTTTTTTTTTTTTTTGGTCACTCTCTTTGGGCCCTTTCTCTTTTGGCTTGGAAGAGCTTCATGGAAGGAGCTTGGGGTATGAGATTTTTTTTCAATCAAGGCTTGCAGGAATCACAGAGAAGCAGCTGGCAGGACACAGGTAAAGCAGTATTCTAGAAAAGAGAGCTAAGGAGCCCTCTTGGATTTGGAGGAGCTCAAGAGAAAGGTAGACTAGTTTGGCAGACTGACCCACAGATAGGAAGAGATTTCTACAGAGCTAGCTGCTTAGTTGTTGAATTAGGCTTATAATTAGATATTTTGCATATAGTTAAGAAAATAAAGTTACCTTGCTGAGCTAGCAGGTTTTTCCCACAGCTCCCTCCTCACATGTCATTATGGTATGAATATTAGATAAATTAAAAGGACTGTAGGTCTATGTGACTCCCATGCACTGCCCTTTGCCTTAGCACAATGACACATGCCACACGGTAAGTCACCTCAAACATGTTCAATTACTTCTCAAACTTAACTGATCTTGATAAAGATATAGGAGCAGAAAGACAGGTACTCAGAGGGAAGGGAGTGATGGCCACTTCCATGCCTCTAGCCCCACTAGTGATGGATACCTGGAGCTCAAAGAGCCTAACAAAGAGGCAGAACACATTTCGGCAGGTGAGAGTGGTACCATTTTTGTTTTCCCTGAGATCCATCCACAGTGACTGAAGGCTAGTTGCATTCCCAGAGCTATGGACACCTGCTCTCTCTGCTGCAGAAAAGTTAAGGCAGAGCACGCTCCAGCACGGTGATTTCCAAAACTACATTGAGTAACCTGTTTTTCAGGTTGAACCCCTGACACAAACTGAGCTGATCTTGAAAAAATGCTTCTTGTATGTATCCTCCCTCACTGTAAGATCTTTTAAAACCATAGAAAACACTGAAAATTTCCTCTAAAGTCACTAAAACAAACAACAACAACAAACCCCTGGAAGGTTCAAATGTAAGAAGTGTCAATACTTTTGCCTTTCTCCTAACAGGAGCTACCATCTGCAGGAGCTGCTACTATCAGTTTCCCACATGCTGGGCTCTCCAAGCCCCACTTGTATATGACTGACTCTTCACTACTAGTATTCTCAACTTACTGAGGTGGGAACAGAGGCCCGTGGGCCTAGTATTGAAGTCAGTATTCAAAATCAGGCATTGACTTACTCCTCCAGCATGTGTGTGGGCTGCCTGTGGCCACCCTTGGTTCTGGTAAGCCCTACAATCGGACTCCTCCATCACCCCATCATTCCTCATTTGCATAAGTATGACTTCCCACCAGGCCCAGCATCTATCACCAACCATCATAGCCTGCCTGTCTGCCATACACAGCAGCTCCCTCTTCTTTTACTTTATCACAGGCTTTTGGTGATCCCCAGCCCTGGTTAGACCAGATTTTACCTAATCCATACCAGAACCTGTAGGGTTCAACAGAGAAAAGTAGTCATAATCCTTCTGCAAGACTCATTTTGGATCTGTTGTTAATAACCACAGGAATGACTCTGTTCTTAAATTTTAAAATTTACTTTACATGTGTAAAGCACATATGCAGGAAGGCTGGAGGACAACACTGGGGAGTCAGTTCTCTCCTCACAGCAGGTAGGCTCAGGGGATCCAATGCACCTTTATCTGCTCAGGCATGTCACTGCCTCCACACGGAACTCTATAAGGCCACTGGTGATTACACAGACTTTCTTATTCCATTATTTCTTACTATTGAGGCTGCTTCTGTAAGTCCCCAACACCCCCCTTTCTTACAACTTGTAACTGCTTTCTCATTCACGAGAGCGAGCGAAGGTAACTGCTGTTATGCAGGCCTTCCCAAGATCCCAGTTACTTCCATCTTCCACTGTGCTCCTCACCTGTGCTCTCTCAGGGCCTTGGTTCTAGAAGAATCTTCTGCTTTACCTCACTGTGCCTCAATCATCCCTTCAGCCCAAGGTTAAAGCTCTTCTCTTGGGCACACTTCCACCCTCATCTCTCACATCACGCCTCTCCTTCCCTTCAGGCAATGACCTCCATGTTTACTTCTCCTTTATGTACCCCAACTACTGTACATAGACTCCTGTGTTGTCACCACTCCACTGAAGTGGTGGAGTCTCAGAAAAGCCACCAACAGCCCTCAAGCTGCCGACAGTGGACTAACTCTTGGCCCTCATCTTCTCAATTGTACTTTCTGTGACTATTCCTTCTTCCTCAAATCTCATTTGAACTCACTCCTGCTTTTCCTCCTCTTTCTGAGCTGCTGCTCCCTCTCCTCTGGGTTCCCATCTCTCCACTTCTAAAGGTTGAAGTAGCCTGGAGTTCAGTTCTGACTTGTCTTTCTTGTATGAATGAACATCTGAGATCTTCCAATAATCCCACACACTCTTATGCTAGTATTTTTACTGTCTAAGCATATATCATGGTGAACATGGGAGTACCTGAAGGTTTTAAAAAGGAGACATCAGAGATCAAGAGCAATAGAGCACAAAGGATGGAAGTCCCAGCTAAAGGGAGATGCACCCCTCCTGGAGAACAGGAGAGGGAGGGAAGAGGCTCCAGCTAGGGCAGTATCAGAGGAATCTAAAGGATTCTTTGACTTTCAGCCTTCATTCAGTCAATTAAAAATGGGTACATCTTATCAGCAAGAAGGAAGGGTGTGATAGGAAGGAGGGCTGGGAAGGTGAGGGATTTGGGCAGGTAGATGAAGGAAGCTGGAGACGGAGAACTGACATATGACAGGTATACATGGAGGGTTAGGCGAGACTGAGGATGAACTTAGGGGCTCCATTCTGTACAAGTGTGTGTCTTCCCAGCAGTTCAGGAGAGAGACAAAAAGGCTACGGGTAAGTACTTATCAGAATGACAGTCACAAACCCTGTGGCTACAGGGAAAAGGAGAAGGGGACCTTGGGATGACAAGACAGTGGACACTAGACATTTTTATGAGGTTTCAGAATAAACATATTGGGTAGCAGGTAAAGTGGAGGATAATGAATTAGTTGCTGTCACAGATGGAGGTTCTGAAATCTGAGACAGTGAAATTGGGACAATTCCAGGTAGTAGTGTGGGGTGTGAATGGTGAAGCCAAAGTCACTGAAAGGAGTGCAGCAGGAGAGAATCTGGAAAGGGGAGATGGTGCTCAGGCTGGATCACCTGTGCTGCAGGGAGTGCACAGCAGAGACCCAAGCAAGATACAGGGAGTTGCTAGGCTCTATGGAAGTCCTATGCAGAGATGCTTACATAAGTCTCATCAGTTGCTATTAATAAAGTGTAGTATTTACCAAAAGGCCAAAAAGATAATGCCAGGTAAAATCTAATAAATCTTAGATTGCTTCATATCATTTCATTTACCCAGAGAGCCTGGGTCAGTGGTTTGGCTTAGTTTTTCTTTGTTTTGCTGTTCATCATGATCCGTAGGAATGTAACCAAGATGATCTTATCCACGATGAAAAATGAGGATGAAGGACATTATATGCATAAAGGACGTATTATCTGGCCTGCAAAGTTACTGAACTCTTGATTTGGCTCAACGCCCTCTGATCATTTAACTGCATTCCAATGAATAATAAAAGTGGAAATGTCACAGTCTTTAATTATATTTTACTGTAGCTCTTTGAACATATTTTAGGGGCTATTTTGATGTCCTTTCTGTTAAATCTGTTATCTGGTTGCAATTCACAAGCAATTTCTGTTGCTGTTTTTGTTCAGTGATGTGACATGTTCTTGCTTCTTTGTAATCTTTGACTTTTGCTGTTGGGCTTTGGATATTTTAGATAATATATTGCAGAGATCTGGGTTCTAGTTCCTTCCCCACGGTGTATTTCAGAGGACATACTGTGGAGAATCTGGGTACTAGCTCCCTTTGTCATTCACTGCTTGTGAACATGCCCAGTGTCTGGCTGGACAGTTCTTAGTAAAGACCATGCATCACCCTGCCTTCTAACTCTAGCACTTGAGAATTCCCAATGAGGCCTACTGCAAGTCAGTCACAGGACAAGGTGGGGTTTGGAGTTCTGGAGTTTCTTTCTGACCTCGAAAGGTGCTGAGTGTGAACGCTCTCACCCTGCTGACTGACGAGAACCCTGGACTCGTCAGGCCATCTTTCCAATTTAGGCTGCCATGAAGGAACAACTCCCAGTGGAGTGATTCACGTTTGTTAGGACCCCTGGAGGCTCCCCATTTTTCTCTTTCCTAAGTGTGCTTCTGCAAAGTTGCCAGCGCATAGTTTAGCCTGTGTTCTTCACTCACTCTATCCCTGACCTCTCCACTTCCTTTCACCCCAACCCATACCTATTTATTTATTTATTATTTATTTATTCTTTCACCCTAACCCATTCCTATTTATTTATTTATTTATTTATTTATTTATTTAGGAGATGGGTTTTTGCTTGCTATGGCGTTCATCTGACCTCGTACTAGCAATCCCCCAGTCTCTACCTCCAGAGTGTTGAGGTTACAAGCATGTTGCTAGCATACCTTGCTCACTTGTACTCATTTCTGATGGTGCTTGGAAGTCTGCACTTTATGTTAAAGTGAGGTCACTATCATCAGAGAGAGACCAGAAGCTACTTTTTAAACCAACTTCTATTACCCAGGCAGAAACAACTTTGAAGGCCAGAGTTCTGCAGCTGACATAAGGACAATGGTGCTGCTTTTTCTGAGTAGTAATAGCCTGGTCCAGCAAGTGGACCTCAGGCCTTCCATCTCTTTTTTCTGGATACTTTCTTTGCCTTTCAAGCCAGAACAAGAGCAGCCAGGTCTCCAGTATTCCCAGTGGAAGAGCATGTAAGGCAGAGACTCCAGTCTACAAATAAGGAGTGTGTGGGAGAGGGTGCCCCATCCTTCATCCTCTATAAAAGTAAAGTACCCTTCCCAATAGTCCTCTGAGAACTGTGTTCCTGTTGTAGCAGTCCAGAGTGAGTTTCCATCTCATTGAGTTGTAACAGGTAGGTAGAGGGACCAGTGTTAAAGTATTCTAGATTTGAATATTTTCTTATCCATTTCAGTAGCTTTACTTGAACAGGCATTTCTAGATTTCCTATAAAACTTTAGGCTTGCTGGGCAGTGGTGGCGCACACCTTTAATCCCAGCACTTGGGAGGCAGAGGCAGGCGGATTTCTGAGTTTGAGGCCAGCCTGGTCTACAGAGTAAGTTTTAGGACAGCCAGAGCTACACAGAGAAACCCTGTCTCGGAAAAACCAAAACAAAAACCAAAAAAAACCCCACAAACTTCAGGCTTATTTCCAGACACTTTTTTCTATTAGTTTCAGTGAACAGTGGATTTATGGGTTCTTTGTTTTGCCATAACAGACACTATTCATTCACTTTAACTGAACTGTCCAGAGTGAACATACCTTGGTTTATCCATTCTTTTCAGTAGACATGTGGGTGTTTTCCAGCTTTTCTGCTAACCTAACACTGAAGCTATAAACACTCTTTTGTATATAGCCTATGGCACACCAGTAAGTGTTCCTATCAGGTGTGGGTGTACACACACACACACACACACACACACACACTCTAGGAATGCAAATTTCGGTAAAAAATTATATTTATTTTCCCAAGGCAGTTAAAGTTGTTTTCCAAAGTAGATGGAGTTTTCCATTTCCAATTCCAACCAAGAGTGTGTAAATGTAAAGTCCTGGGAGCCTTCCACCTCTGATCTATAGCTTCCTCAAACTCTGGGATGAGACTTGCCAATACGGCAAGTATAAACTTTTCTCTCACCACAGTTACAAACAAGGGAAGTATTTATGTTCATTTTCTTGCCTTTTCCTCTGTAAATATCTATTCTTCCATTTTTAATAGCTGTACAGAGGGAGGGAGGGAGGGAGGGGGAGAGGAAAGACCAAGAGGGAATGCTCTCCTCCTGCCTAGTCTTCTTGTGGCAGTTCTAGGATAGAGCTGGGGCCTCACCCAGCCTGGGTAAGTGCACTGCCACCCTCAGCCCTTTGCAAGCTCTTGAAAGGCTGGATCTACTGAGTGTTGAAGGGAGCCTGTTTTATTAAACTGAAGTGTGTGTGGAGACCCTCACCAGGGAGTGAAGCCTGAAGAACAACCAAAGCAAGATGCTTTGATATTTACACAACAATCAATTTGTGAAGACAGACAGGACAAATGGATCTCTGGACTAAGGTAAATTCTAAGGGCATCATTAAGAGATCTCTTGGGTAGGGTAGGGAGGGTAGGTAGAAGCTAACGGAAGCTAAAGGTTACTTCAAAGAACTTGTTAATTGGGGCTGGGATGAATTACTGCGGTCACCAGTTTGGTGATCAAGGCTGTTTTTCTGGCTTTGCTTTGTGAAGGATGTCCCTCTCAAAAGAATCTTTATGGCTTGCTGCATTCAGAAGACAGGCCAAATGGCCCCCTCTGAAGTGACAGTGTCTCCAGTGATGTCACTTTGCAGTAATTACCATGTCACTTGGGACACCCAGAGCTGACCCAGCCCTCACTCTTCCATGTGCAATCCTCCTTTAAAACTGTAGCTTCCCTCCATGACAAAACAAAATTTACACAATATCTTTCCACAAATCCAGCCCTACAAAGGATAATAGATGGAAAACATCAACGTAAGGAGCAAAACTACACCCCAGAAGAAGCAAGAAAGTAATCTTTCAACAAATCCACACAAACCCAATTCCACCTCTTACAACACTCTACTATGGTTTTCAGAACAGCTTACATATGTCAAAAGTATTTATACAGCCAAAAGAAACGTAGACAATTAACTTGGGAGGTGGCTTGTAAGAGAACAACAAAGAGTGAGACTGAATGCTTTGCTTGATGTTTGTAACTATTGTATCAAGTTTGAAGAAGAGGACTTTATAAGTTACTCTTTCTCTAAGATGAATGCTTTTCAAAACCATCACAGCCAATGGACCAGATTCTTACCCTCACCTAATGTCTGTGCCACCCTCCAAGCAGAACCACTGTTCATTGAAACAGTTGGTAATGACTTTATGGATAGACCATCTTAATACATACACCAATTCTTAAATGAATGTAACCTGTTCTCTGTGGGCTGAGAATAAAGTCACTCACTCAAGTCAAATAGCTTTGAACGTAAAAACAAAACAAAACAAAAACAAAAACAAAACTGTAGCTTCCCATGTAAATATTGACTCTTGTCCAGATTATGTGCTATAAATAAATTCTGCCAGCTTTTCACCTTGTCATTCAATTTCTTTAAGGTAATGTTTGAGAACAAAGTTCTATTTTAATATGGCTGAATCTCATTCCTCCCATTAGTACTTTTATCTTGTTTGAGACTTGTGTCTCTATCTCGAGGTAACACACACAGATACACACACTGCTTGCCATAAGGAGGAATGCTGCACATGTGCGTCTCGGGAGACTCAGATGCTCCTGGCATCAGTTACTGATGGGCGATCAAGCAGGGTGCAGCTGAGCAGAATGGTGCCTCATTGAATCTATTAACTAACTCTCATAAGAAATCAAGCTTTTCTGAGAGCAAACCCTGTTTGGCTGTAACAGTCTATTTGATAGAACTGGCACTGGCAGGAAGAGGCATTATCTTTTTTTAAAAGATGTATTTATTTTATGTTATGTGTGAGTATCCTGTCTACATGTATGTGTATATACCACATGTGTGCTTGGTGCCTGTGGAGGTCAGAAGAAGGCACTGGATCCCCTAGAACAGGAATTATAGATGGTTGGTGAGCTGACATGTGGGTGCTGGGATTTGAACCTGGGTCTTCTAAAAGTACATCAAATGCTTTTGACTGCTAAGCCATTTCTTCAACCCTGAGTTTGGTTCCTAGCACCTATGCTGGGTAGCTCACAATATGGGGAATCTATGTTCAGGCGCACATACCCAAACAGAGACATATACACATAATTAAAAATCAATCTTTATTTTTTGTGTGTGCTCACACATGCCATGGCACATGCTTACAAGGTACTGAAGAGCTGAGCACTCTGGCCTTCTGAGCCACGTTAGTTACCCCTCCTCTTCAGGAGTTTTCCTCTCTTTAGTTAGTTTATATTCAGACTCTGGCAGCTAACCGATTATTCTTTAAAATACTTCTGATATAGGATCCTGGTAGATGCTGGGAGGCTTCTGATCCAAGCAAGCCCTGACTGACCATCTGCCTCTACTTGCCTCCAGGTTTTAGGTCAAGATGTCCTGTGACCCCAATTCTGTTGTGACCCTTGATGGACCAGAACTGCTGATTTTATACTTTTCACCATTTTTTCTTTTTTCTTTTTCTGTTGTGAGGACAGGAATAAGAATGTCCAAGATAAACTCATGTCAGAGGTTAAACTACTCTATTTACTGTTTTTGAGTTTTTGAGGCTGGGTTTGAACTATACAGCCCTGGCTCTCCTGGAACTATGTAGATCACAAAGATCCCCCTGCCTCACCCTCCAGTTAGTTGAGATTAAATGTGTGTGCCACCCTATCTGGCCCAAACTACTGTACCAATGTAGGTCAACATTTTTGTTTGTTTGTTTGGTTTTTTGAGACAGGGTTTCTCTGTGTATCCCTGGCTGTCCTGGAACTCAGAAATCCGCCTGCCTCTGCCTCCCAAGTGCTGGGATTAAAGGCGTGCGCCACCATGCCCAGCCCGTAGGTCAACATTTTTAAAGTTTTGCCACATAGTGCTAAATTTCCCTCCATGGAGCTAGATTAAAGTAATCTAAACATGTTTTTATTACTTTATTTTCTAATTCTCAAACCTTCACTGTTCCCTTAAGATGAAGTCCACACAGCTCTGCCAAGTAGACATTTCTTGGGTAGGTGAGCCAGTCACTGAGATCCTTTGTACTATCTAGCCCTTATTTGTTCTTTAGTGTGATCTCCAAGACTGCCCCAAGTTCCCTGTCTCCAGTGTCCCGTGGATCCTATCCCTGGGATGCTCCACCATGCTCACTCTTCTTTTGGCCTGCTTGCCTTGACCTCCATCTTCTGTGGTACTTAATTTACAGTGAACCCAGCATTTTGTAGAGTGCATACATATCTGTTGCATAGTGAGAAGGGCTAGTTCAGGTGATAAAACTGGGGGTTCCTGCCATCATGGGATAATTATGAGTTTGCTATTTTTTTTTGATATTTTCTTTATTTGCATGTAAATTTCTCCTTTCCCAGGTTCCCCTCCAACAAACAAACAAACAAACAAAAACAACAAGAACAAACCCCTTTTGCCTCCCCCTTCCCCATGCCTGCCACCCCACCCTCTCCCACTTATTGGCCCTGGCATTCCCCATGAGTTTGCTATTTATAAAGCAATTGTACTTTGTTATTTTAATTTTTGGTTACATTGTTTCCTTTGGAATTTTTCTATTTACAACAAAATAACGTAATAACACTATGACTCTGATAAATGTTCCTCTTTAATAATTAATCTACTATATTTTTCTTTTCAATTAAACCTTGATTCCACTAAAAACTAATATCCAGTCAAATAGCATTTTTAGGTATCTTAAAAACTCACTGTTTTTTCTCATTTAGAAAAATCCATACAAAATAACTACTTTTAAGCAGATATACCTGAAAGTTTATAACTGTCACACTGTAACAAGAAGATACTTAATACAAGGAATCATTATTCAAATGCAGATCACCAAT
Organism: Montemys delectorum; assembly: GCA_019843815.1. Classification (NCBI taxonomy): domain Eukaryota; kingdom Metazoa; phylum Chordata; class Mammalia; order Rodentia; family Muridae; genus Montemys; species Montemys delectorum. The sequence goes on from JADRCD010240926.1 coordinate 13,016, forward strand.
TCAAATGCAAAAAAGCTGTCACAAATTTTGAAAGCAAGTTTTTGAACCTTCAAGTTTAAGCTTTAAAAAATAAAAACAAACCAACACTCACGCTCCACGTGCTCAAACATGACTGAGAAGAGGAAGTCTCGGGGTGTCATGTAATACTCTCCATCATGCTCCAGGGATGAGAACTGCATGAACCGCTGTTTGCGGAGAGAAAGTTTCTCTACTGGTCCCAAGTCATTTTTCTAAAAGAAAAAGAGATTTAAGATTTTTTCATTATGATTTCCAAACTTAAGTACCTTCAGAATTATCTTCAAAGGGTAAGTTAGGTCTGACACCACCAAAGTTTACATTATTCACATAACAAATATCAACTAAGTCCCTACATTTTTAGGCACCAATTATGACTAATTGGAGTGATGTTAACCCCTAAGTGGGAGAATGACGTTTACAAATATGTGAAGTCATGGAGACAGGGAGAAGGCACAGATGGGAAAGGGGCGGGGCAGGTCTCCTAGGTAAGACAGGGTCATCTTTTGAAGGGATGACACTCACAGAGGCCATGTAAGGGGTTAGTGAGTCGTGCTTTCTCAAGCAAGGTAGGAACAAGGAAGAGCAGAACGCCACTGCTGCCACAGGGATACCAAGAGAGTAGCAGACGATCACACCAAACAGACCTGGGGAGTAGGGCATACACAGCTGTGTTCTAACAATGGGCTCCGCTCATACAAATAAGAAAGGGTGTGCACGGGGCAAACACTGCTGGTGGCTGGAGTTTCCCAGGCTTTAGGACCAAGCTTTCCCAAATGGATGACAGTGCTGACATCTCTAACTAAGCTTTCTGCTCCACTAAAGGCATAGTCTCCACACATGAACAGGCCTTATGGTTGTACAGACTGTGACACAGCAATAGACAACAACACTGAGGCCTAGGTGGAGCTCTTTCCATATGCCTCCATGAACCTCCAACTCATGCAGAACCCCATTTCTGAAGAGACAACTCTTTTTTTTTTAAAAGTCAGGGAAATGTGGCTCACTTTTTATTCCTACAGCTTCCCCGTCCATTTCCAACACATGGACTTCTTGACACCCCATGCTAACCCGTGAAAAAGGCAACCAGTGTTTGCTTGGCCCCACTTTACAAAGTTGCTGACCTTAGAAAGTGACATACCAAAGTACTGGGCCTGCCAAGCTGCCTGTGACATTTAAAGGCAGATACAATAAGTTAACAATCACCTCAGAGAGGGCGGGAGAAGTCCCATTTCCTTCTTGAAAGAACTTGTCCTGTGTACAAAGGGCCTTGGTTGCTCACTTAACAGTCCAGACTCATTTTAACATATTCCTTAGAATGACATTGTCAGATACCAGGCTGGGCCTCATAGAGGACAAAGCTGTTAAGGATTCATCCACTTGTATTTTAAACAAACAAACAAAATCCCTAATACCCCATTTACCAAATGAAGACTCAGGAGGCAGGGAGAGCACCCAGTTGACCTTCCTCCTCCACCGACATCCCAGAAGGAAAAAACTCCTTCTCACGCTGTCTTAAACACCCTTCAACTCAAAGACCCTCCGTTCTCTTTCCTGGGTTTTCTAATGTTCACTCCCTGTCAACTGGTGGCTTCTCTGCCTCCTGACCCATCGTTGACTTTATGTAATCAGCTAAAGGTGTGTGCTAGGGCTGAGCTGCACCCCAACAAGATTTTTCCAGTTCACAATCTAAGGATTCATGACCTGATCAAATATCATCCAACATCCACTTTTAAGCAGCATCTTAAAAATACTCGTTTAAGGGGATTGGCTATACTTTCAGTTACCCAGAACTCAACAGGTTGTGATTTAGAAATAAATGTCAAATTAGGCGGTCCACAAGAAATATGCACATTCCCACTCCGATCAGCAAAGTGGGCACTGCATCCAGGGAGCAAATCCCAATAAAAATCACTTTTCTTTTCTTGACTTGAGCCAAAATATGGGCATCTTATATTTGTGTGTATATGTCACCACTGCCTCCCTGGAGGCCTGTATCCTGCCTATGGTCATCATGACCTATGTGGAGTTTTCACCTCCAGTGATTTTCTAGTTGCATTCTGGATCGGGATCTGTGCTCCTCGGTG
>JADRCD010240944.1:2015-12507 GCA_019843815.1 Montemys delectorum
ATCTGTAATGGGATCTGATGCCCTCTTCTGGTGTGTCTGAAGACAGCTACAGTACGCTAATTAATTAATTAAATAAATCTAAAAGAAAAAGAAAGCATGCCAGGTGTGGTGGCATACCTTTAATCCAAACACTTGAAAGGCAGAGGCAGACAGATCTCTGTGAGTTCAAGGCCAACCATTCTACATAGCAAGCTCCTGGCATGCTGGGGGAGGTTTGGGGGGCGGGAAGAGGGGGGGGGAGGAGATCTCATAGAAAGGAGATCATATCTTTATTTAGTTTAGAGGGGGAGGGGGAGGGGAAGGGGGGACAGGCATATTCAGCACATGCTGGGGTCAGAGGACAACTCTCAAGAGTGAGTTTTCTCCTTCCACTCTCTGGGGCCTGGAGATTGAACTCAGGTCATCAGACTGGTTGCCCTCTCCCTACCCCCAAGCTACTCTCTCGGCCATTCCTAATAGCTCGTATTGGTCAGCTCCCTCCAAAAACCAAGTGTCAGGATGAAACGACACAGAGCTGAACAATTGTAGTAAGGGAAGTGTGGCAGACAGGAAATGGGAAGGGAGCCTGGGAAAGCTTTCAGATGGCAGAACAAGCCATCCCCTGAGTGAAAGCAAGGTAGAGCAGGAGCTCCCAAACTTGGGACAGTAAGAAAGGTTATGTAAAGCTGCTGGGAGTGTGAAAGCTGGAGCTGCTGACAATGAGCAACACGGCCTGGCGGTGGTGATGCATGAGTGTACATGTCACATATACCTCTCACACACAAGCTAATAAGAATAAATAAAAAGTTAAAAATAAGGCTGGGTGTTGGTGGTGCACGTCTTTAATCCCAGCACTTGGGAGGCAGTGGCAGGCGGAGTTCTGAGTTCGAGACCAGCCTGGTCTACAGAGTGAGTTCCAGGACAGCCAGGGCTCCACAGAGAAACCCTGTCTCGAAAAACCAAAAAAAAAAAAAAAAAACAAAAACTTGAGAAACACCAATTGTCCCCTGGAAATGGGCTGGAAATGGTATCCCAGCTGTTCCAATTCATTGGCCAGAAGCAGACTGAGGAGGTGTGGCACGGAGAACATCCAACAGATTCAGAGCCCAAGAGCTGCTGAGCTATGCCAGGCCAGTGGAGGTTCCTGTCAGCAAGTGGGCAGGCACGTCAGGCTATCACTGACTGAGAACGAAGTAGTGAGATCTCAGGAGACACAGGCAGGCAAAGCTCCATGAGTTGAGTTCTAGGTCAGCCAGGGCTTCATAGCAATAGTTTGTCTCAAATAACAGATACTAAATTAAATATTTGAGTACTTTGGTGGTTTTTTTTTTCCAAATACATCAGTATCTTTTTCTTCATATACCTTGAGGCTTTCTTTTTGTAGTCAGGGTCTTGCTATAGGTTTGACGCACACACAGGATCTCATACATCTCAGGCTGGCCTCAACCCCACAATGAAGACAAAAATAACCTCGAACTACAGATCCTCCTGCCTCTGCCTCCCAAAGCCAAGAATTACAGGCACATACTGCCTTCCTCAGTTTTATTCAGTGCTGGGAATCTAATCCAGGGCTTCATGTTTGCTAGGCAAACACTCTACCAACTTAGCCAAATCTCAGACTCAATTATTACAATTTTTTACAAATATTACTTTGTATTATGAAATGTTCTTCTTTATCCCTAGTAAGTCCTATGTTCTAAGCCCATCTGGGACCCAGGGTCATAGCTCAGTCAGTGTAGCATATAAGAGGCCATGAGTTCAACCATTTGTACCAAAAATAGTTTCTCTGATATTAAAGTAACAACTATAGCTCTCCTCACTCTCTTTTTCTTGGGGCAGGATTTTAGCTTTTGCTGTCCTGAAACTCGATCGGTAGACCAGGCTAGCCTTGAACTCACAGAGTTCCTACTGCCCCTGCCCCTGCCCCTGCCCCTGCCCCTGCCCCTGCCCCTGCCTCTGCCTCTGCCTCTGCCTCTGGAATGCTAGGATCAAAGGTGTGTGCCACCACTCCGCAGCAACTGCAGAACTCTTGTAATTCCTGTCTACATGGTGTATCCTTTCCCAACTTTTAGTTTTAACACACTTGAGCTCATGAATCTAAACTATTTCTCTTGTTGACAACTATAACAGGATCGTGCCTGCAGTCTTATCCAGGCTGACAATCTATGGTAGATCTGCTTGCAGGGTAACAGGTCGGCAGATCGCAAGTTCTTTCCGGTTTTGTTTTATTTTGCTTTGTTTTGCTTTGTTTTACAAGAGGGCTAATGCTGAGATTACACCAATTCTCCCAGAGAGAAGAGGAGCATTTTGTAAGTCGTTTTATTTAAGACATAGTGGTACCTGTAATTCTAGAAGTTAGGCCATGTGATTTTAAGTCTGAGGCCAGCCTGTACTACATAGTGAGAGTCTCTTCCAGCAAACAGAAAGGAAGGTGAACTGTGCCTGACAGCACGTCTGTAGTCCTAGCGCTTAGATAGCGAAGGCAGGAAGATCGGAAGTTCAAGGTTATTCTTGGCTACCTAGTAAATTGGAACCAGCTGGAGCTCCCTGAGACCCTTTCCCAAAACCGTCACATCAAAAAGCAGGGAGAGGTGAGGCAGTTCAGTTGGTAAAGTGCCTGGCACCCAACATAAGGACCACTCTTGAAGTTTCCAGCACCTGCAGAGAAGCTAGGTGTGGTCACACAGTCCTACAACCCTAGCACTAGTTGGGCCGACACAGGTAGAGCCTGATGACTAGCCAAAGTAGCCAAATAGGTGAGCTCTGGGTTCAGTGAGAGACCCTATCTCAAATGATAAGTTGAACCAGGAGGCAAAGGCAGGCAGATCTCTGTGAGTTTGAGGACTGTTTTCAATAGTAAGTTCCAGGGCTACACAATGCCACCCTGTCTCTCTCACACACACGGAGATTAGGGGGGAGTGGACGATTCTAACTGAGCACAATGAGCCTGCTCCACTCACTCCTCTCTGCTTCTTAACCATGCAGGGTGATCACCTGTCTCAAGCTCTAGCAAGAGTGATTTCCCCCACCACAACAATGTACCAGAAACTGTGAGCTAAAATAAACTCTCACATTTAAAGTTTTATTTATTTATTTTATGTATATGAGAACACTGTAGCCGTACAAATGGCTGTGAGCCATCATGTGGCTGCTGGGAATTGAACTCAGGATGGCCCCGCTTGCTCCAGTGTAATACATTGTAGCTGTCTTCAGATGCACCAGAAGAGGGCGTCAGATCTCATTACGGATGGTTGTGAACCACCATGTGGTTGCTGGGATCCGAACTCAGGACCTTTAGGAAGAGCAGTCAGTGCTCTTACCTGCTGAGCCATCTCGGCAGCCCAAACTCTCACATTTAAAACATGAACAGTGGCTGGGCAGTGGTAGCGCACGCCTTTAATCCCAGCACTTGGGAGGCAGAGGCAGGTGGATTTCTGAGTTCGAGGTCAGCCTGGTCTACAGAGTGAGTTCCAGGACAGCCAGGGCTATACAGAGAAACCTTGTCTCGAAAAAACAAAAACCATGAACAGTGATATTGGAAAAAACATGTATCAGCTTCTTCCTTCTATGTGCACAGACACAAGTACACATATAATCATCTACACCCGTGCACAAACATGTAATATACATGCATACACATCCAATATACACATGCAAAAAGGGGGGAAATGTACTGTGTAGCCCCAAAAGCAGGAAGGGGTTTTGAATGTTTAGACTACAAAAAAAAATGACTTTTAAAAATGATACTTAAGGTCAGAGGTCTGTTTCAGCCAATGTAAACATCACACAGTGTCTGTAACTGTGAACGTCACAGGATACTCTGTAGACAATGTACAATGCTTTTTGTACGTTTTTGCCCTTAACTTGCTATATAGCGGAGCCTGGCCTTGAACTCTGGTCCTCCTGCCTCCATCTCCCAAGGGCTGAGATTACAGGCCTGTGTGCCACATCCAATTATTGGTATTTGTCGATAGATCTTCACCATCTATCCCAGGCTGGAGCGATCATTCTTCTCTTAGCCTCTATGAGATCAGCTCTTCTAGAACCCACACCAGAGTGAAATCCTGCAGTCTCACCATTGTATGTCTGGCCTGTTGCTCGTAGTGCTTTCTAATTTCATGTATGTTGTAATTCGTGTGCTCATGTATGTGTATGTTCTTGAGTGTGCATGCACCCACATGCATATGTATGTGGAGGCCAAAGGCCAACCTCCCAAAGGCCAAAGGCTAAAGAAGCACGCCGGGCGGTGGTGGCGCACGCCTTTAATCCCAGCACTTGGGAGGCAGAGGCAGGCAGATTTCTGAGTTCGAAGCCAGCCTGGTCTACAGAGTGAGTTCTAGGACAGCCAGGGCTACACAGAGAAACCCTGTCTCAAAAAAAAAAAAAAAAAAAAAACCACACACACACACACACACACACACACACACATTAACCTTTTTTATGTGAGCCTCATGACTTGTTTGTCTCTCCCATCCTTGATTTCCTCGGCTAGAACTCCACTCCCTTGCTTTGCAGCACAGCCAGGCTTGACGCAATGCTGGCAGGAAACTTGTCCTGCTGGTGCTGCTCCTCCACAAACCTGCTGACTTAGGGGATTCTTTCCTTTCATCATACTTCATTAGAAGTTTCTGTGATCTTCTTTTTCTTTGCCGGGCAGTGGTGGCGCATCCCTTTAGGCCCAGCACATGGGAGGCAGAGGCAGGTGGATTTCTGAGGTCAAGGCCAGCCTGGTCTACAAAGTGAGTTCCAGGACAGCCAGGGCTACACAGAGAAACCCTGTCTCAAAAAACAAAAAACAAAACAAAAAAATCTCTTCCTCCTCAGGGGACAACTTGGCTCCCTCCTCAAATCATGTGCATCATGAGCTCTTCCACATCTGTGTCTGTACTGTGTGTGCTACTAATGAGCATGTTGCAGTTCTTCACTGGGGTCTTGGGTGGACCAGCTTTGTTAGTGGATGCGTTGTAGACAGCATCAGTGGTCCTTGTTTTGTTAGTACTCAGCACATCCAACCTCAGGGCGTGGTACTTCGGATGGCCACCTCTACTGAGTGTATTTGACAGGGGCCAGTCTCCCAGGAATCTCTCTGTCTCTGCATCCTCGGGGCTCAGATTACAAGTGATTATAGCTACACCTGGCTTTTTGAGTTCTGAGGACCAGACTCCAATCCTTATCCTTTCAAGATAAGCACCTTACTGATTTTTTTTAAAAAGAATTATTTAATGTACATAAGTACACTGTCGCTGTCTTCAGACACATCAGAAGAGGGCATCGGATCCCAGTACAGATGGTTGGGAGTCACTGTGTGGTTGCTGGGAATTGAACTCAGGACCTCTGGAAGATCAGTCATTCTTAACAGCTGAGCCATTTCTTCAGCCCCTCCCTGCTGCCCACCTAAGCTCTCTCTCTCTCTCTCTCTCTCTCTCTCTCTCTCTCTCTCTCTCTCTCTCTCTCTCTCTCTCTCTCTCTCTGCTGATTTCTAGTTGTCTTTGTACCCATTACTGGGTATGTGTGAAGTACGTAAGTGAAGAAGCCTCCACCACAGCACACACGTGGAGGTCAGAGGTCAATTTTCTGAATTGGTTCTCTCCTTGGGAAGTTTGTTCCAGGAGCTGAGCTCATGCTGGGAAGCTTGCACCAAAGCTTCTCATCTACCCGGCTCTCCTTCTTCCTCCCCTCCTTTCTCTCTCTCTCTCTCATTTTTAAAAAATATTATTATTATTATCATTATCATCATCATTATTATTATTATTATTATTATTATTATTATTATTATTGTATGTAAGTACACTGTAGCTGTCTTCAGACACACCAGAAACAGGTGTCAGATCTCATTACAGATGGTTGTGAGCCATCATGTGGTTGCTGGGATTTGAACTCAGGACCTTTGGAAGAGCAATCAGTGCTCTTAACCGCTAAGCCATTTCTCCAGCCCTCTCTTTTGTTTTTTTTGTTTCTTTGTTTGTTTGTTTGTTTTTTGTTTTTTAAGACAAGGTCCTGCTATGAAGTACAGACTGGCTCAAAACTCAACAATCCCCTGTCCTATACTTTCTAAACACTGGAATTTCTGAGGAACAGCAAAACACCCAGCCAGTCTCATTGCTTTTATGGCTGAACAGTATTCTTCAGTGTGATTTTTGTATATCATTTTGGTTTTCCACTCGACAATTGATAGACATAAAGATACTGTGTATGTCCTAGCCATTTTGAGTGCACCAAACACAATTTTAACAAGCAGATCTAGCAAAACATAAAAACTGACATAACTAAATTTCACTTGCTTTGCCTTTTTAAAAATGGATCAGACCAGGCAGTGGTGGCGCACGCCTTTAATCCCAGTATTTGGGAGACAGAGGCAGGCATATTTCTGAGTTTGAGGCCAGCCTGGTCTACAGAGTGAGTTCCAGGACAGCCAGGGCTACACAGAGAAACCCTGTCTCGAAAAACAAAACAAAACAAAAAACAAACAAACAAAAAAGATGTTTAATATATGAAATATCTACTTTAAATAATTTATATCTGGCTTTAAAAAAAAAAACCCAACAGTAAAGAGTACACCTTTACATATAGATAAAAACTGTGGGGCTGAGCAGTCGTGTCATCTCCATTTAATCCCAGCGCTTGGAAGCAGGGGCAGGCAGATCTCTGAGTTGAGGCCAGCCTGGTCTACAGAGCTAGTTCCAGAACAGCCAGAGCTACACGGAGAAACTCTGTCTTGAAAAACCAAAAGAAAAGGCCGTGGTAAGTTTGAATGAACCCTTCCTCCCTGGAATGTCCGAAACGAGTATTTCTCCAACTGTTCCTGACAAAGGTAAGGCTGGGAAAGAAAAAGCCAATGGAGGTAAGAAAGTTCGAGAAAACCTGATGCCCTTCCCACCCTTAACATCTTGGAGAGTCACAGTGTATGGTAGGTACTAGCATGTCAAACACATTGAGTAACACTCTGAGGGAGGATATTTGCTTATCTTTGCTTAAAGTGTGTGTGCTGCCTTTCCTAGTCTGTATGCTGCAGCTGGAGAAGAGAGAAGCAGCCCAGCAGGTTGCAGCCTGCCTCAGAGTCCAGGTCCGCCAGTGACTAGCTACACGCTCTCTGCTGCTACTTCGAATTGATGTCACTTAATTCCCCCCCCCCCCCCCCCCCCCGAGTGAAGGAGATGACATTGAGCTGTCTAAGCTCCTTTCCGGCTCTGGGTTTATATTAGCACATGGTGGTCACGCTACTTTGCATTCCTACACCTTACAGAGAACCTGAGCAGTTCATCCCTAGCTCAGCTTTCTACTCACCAGGAATCAATTAGTGTCAAGCACACACTTACACTTGGCAGCTCAAAATCTCAAGGGTTGTGCCGGGCGGTGGTGGCGCACGCCTTTAATCCCAGCACTTGGGAGGGAGAGGCAGGCAGGTTTCTGAGTTTGAGGCCAGCCTAGTCTACAGAGTGAGTTCCAGGACAGCCAGGGCTACACAGAGAAACCCTGTCTCAAAAACAAAACAAAACAAAACCAAACAAACAAAAAAGCCCCATAAGTCTTGAACATATTATCTATTTTATTTTATAAAGAGATGGAGTTTCACTGTGAAGCCCTGGCTGTCCTGTAACTCACTCTGTAGATCAGGCTGGCCTCAAACTCAGAGCGATCACAGCCTGCCACTGCCTCCCAAGTGCTGGGATAAAAGATGTGAGCTAGCCCTGTCCGGCTCACTTGTACATTTTCACATTAATATACCAGTAAGATGGATGCCAGCCTGTCTTTGCTGATCTCGCAGTTTTGAAGGACAAGCATGTACTTGGACAATGACAAGCTGTAGCTGGGGCCCTGGGGACATGCAAAAACACAAGCACCAGTGCCACTGCCATTTTCTGTGCTTTTGAATATTTTCATTTATTCTGTGACAACTTCACACACGCATATATTTTGATCACATTCATTGCCCTTTTCTTACCCCTTGCTACCCTTGCAAAACATCTTCATCCCCCAAAGCCCCTTCCCATGTCTTCTGTTGGTTTTTTGTAATCCATTGACTTTGCTCAGTGTGCTGGCTGGTTTTCTGTCAACTTGACAGAAGCTAGAGTTACCTGAAAGGGAACATCAATTACATGTTTTTGTAAGTTCTGGCTCTAAGGCGTTTTCTTAATTTGTGATTGATGGGCTTGGGAAGTGGGCCGCTCATTGTGGGTGGGGTCATTCCTGGGTTGAAGGTCCTGGGTTCTACAAGAAAGCCACAAGCAAGCCAGTAAGCAGCACCCCCTCCACGGCCTTTGTATCAGCCCCAGCCTCCAGGTTTCTGCCTTGACTTCTTTCGAGGATGATCAGTGATGTGAAAGTGTGAACTGAATAAACCCTCTTCCCTGGGATGCTTTGGTCAAGGTGTTCCATAAAACCAATAGTAACCTCTAACACTCTCAGGGCTGCTGGCATGACTGTGGAGTGGGGTTATTTAGGGAAGCTGAGGCACATAACCAAATGCCTACCTACACCACCGAAAAATATATGCTCCCCGCCTCCATTAACTGCCCAGAGCTGCTTAGTGGTGGAGACTCATGAGTACCTCCCTCCTCATCCTTGGTAGAACACTGACACACCTATCATTGCCCGGGTCATCAGTACAATGGTCACAGCACTCCTCCAGCTCCTCCTCCTCCTCCAGCTCTTAACATTCTTCCAATCCCCTCTTCCAAGGTCTTCCCTTGGCCTGGAGGGCGGTGGTCAAGACACCTTGTTCTGTAGGACAGAGTTAAATTAGCACCTGGTGCAATTTTCATTTTATAAACTAACCTTTTGTCTTAGTTACTTAAAACTTGGAAATTTTAAGCAATTTACACATATTCTTTTAACAAAAATAAATTAAGTACCAGTGTTTAGAAAGCCGTCAGTTTCCTTCCTGGGGAGACGATTCCACAGATGACAGTTGATACTGTGCAACCATGAGTTCAAATCCCCAGCAGTCGAGTAACATTTCTGGTGTGGCCTATCAGGTTTGTAACCCAGCACTGTGGGGCGTGACTGGGAGGTTTGGGAAAGAGACAGGAGGGGCTTTCTGCTCAAGCAACCTAGCTGAAATCACTGTGAGATCCAAGTTTGGTGAGAGACCTTGTCTCAAGAGAATAAAGCAGATTATCACAGAGAGCATTTGATGTCCTTCTCTGGCCTTTCTGTATTTTCTGCATGCATGGGGCAGATTTACCTCCCCCCACACACACGTGTGCAAACACCCATACACCGCAGATAGACACATTAAATTAAAAAAAAAAACAAACAGATAAGTAGGCACAGTCAGACATCACCATGTATGAGCACACTTCAGAACCAAGAGAAATAGCTGTCAGATGGTTTAATCTTTGGAAGAGCTAGGGGAACCACCTCTTTGTTCAGCAGTTGGTAAAGGCCCTGTAGGGGTGAAATGAACCGAAGGCATTGTAATTGATTCACAGAAAAAACTCAACTGCGTTCCACATGAAGTGCCACCCAGGTCACTGTGACACACTGCACAGAGGCATAGTGGCTGGCATATACAGTGGTTTATTGTGTTTAGCAGATTTAAGACTTCATTGTTGTTGCATTTTTGTTAAGCATTATCATAGTTATTTATCATACATGTACAATAGAATTGTGGGCAATTTAGAAAGTCTGAGGGTTTGGGTTTTGCCTTTTAAAGTGCACGTCTGCAGATCTGGCTCAGCAGTTAAGACCTCATAATGCTCTTGCAGAGGACCCGAGCGTGGCTCTCAGCATCCACACAGACACCCACACAGACACCCACACAGACACCCACACACACCCACACACACACCCACACACACACACACACCCACACAGACACCCACACAGACACCCACACACACACATGTGCTTAATGTTTTTTCTTTTTAGACTTACCTTTAAGGCTACAGCCAGATAAATTTTGTTTCTTCTGTCCCTCCTGTTTTCTTTGAGACAAAGTTTCATGTATCCTAAGCTGGTTTCAAATTCCCATAGCTGCGATGACCTTGAAGTTTTGATCCTCCAGTGTTAAAATTATGGGCATATGCTATCACTCTTGGTTGATCTGGTTCTGGGAATGGAACCCAGGACTTGTGCATGCTAGACACTCTACTAACAGAGCTTCATCACAATACTTTCTTTTCTCTCTGAGACAGGGTCTTGCTAGGTTGACCAGGCTGGCCTTGAACTCACAGATCCACTTGCCTCTACCTCCCAAGTGTGGGATTAAAGCTTTTTTTTTTTTTAAAATGGACTCAAGTAACTAGTACAAATTTGAGTGATAATACCCCTATTTTGTCTTTCTCATTACTGACTCTATTTAAATTTTTTATTTTATTAGCGAGTTGGTGGTGGCACATGCCTTTAATCCCAGCACTCAGGAGGCAGAAGCAGGCAGATCTCTGTGAGTTTGAAGTCAACCTGGTCTACAGAGCAAGTTTCAGGACAGCCAGGGCTATACAGAAAAACCAATCTTGAAAAAAAGCTATATATATATATATCACATATATACATGTATATATATATATACACA